>WSYQ01001523.1:0-45106 GCA_011426435.1 Lysiphlebus fabarum
ATCTTCACTTTATTTTCTTCTTTTTCTTTTTATCATTTAAAATCTTGTATTATTAAAAATGGGTCGTTACAAACGTAAAACAACACGTCAAGATTGGCATCCAGAACAGGTACGAGCAATTAATGATGAAGTCTACAGACAAAAATCAATTGCAAGAACCGCTTTAAAGTATAGTATTGATCGATCAACACTGTCCAGAAGAGTTAAACGATACCAATTAAATCCTGATTTTGTTGTAGCTAGTCAAAAAGGTTTGTCTGTTTGTCATCTTGGTAGAATTTAGTAAATAAATTCCTCATCTTGGAATTGATTTCATTTAGCTAAATTCACCAAGTCTATATTGATATTTTTTATTTTTCCTTTTATTTATAATTTTCTTTTTTCTTTTTCATTAACTTGATTTTATCAAGGCCCAGGTAGTTTTCAAACTCTTTTTACACCAACGCAAGAAGAAGAGCTTAAACAGCATATCATTCAGGTTCAAAGTCAACTTTGTGGACTTGGATCAAAACAGATCCGAGTTTTAGCTTTAATTAATGGCCGGAAAAGAATGGCTCAGGGGTTTTCGAGCTAGACATCCTGATCTAGCTCTTAGAAAACCCGAGTCTGTATCAATATATTGAGCTCATGGATTTAACAAAGTTGTTGTCAATCAATGTTTTAATTTATTGGAGCAACAACAACAAATGAACATTGTTATTGGAGTTGGAGACAGTCTTCAATATCCACCTGATAGAATATTCAATATTGATGAGACCTGTCAGTCTGTTGACCCTAAGACCCAGGTCAAAATATTATGTCTAAAGAGTCAACGACGTGCAGGTCAATTAACAACAAGTGATAGAAGTAAGGCCATTACTGTCACTGTATATGTATCAGCATCAGGCCAGTTGCTCCCTACATTGTTTATTTTTGGGCGTAAAAGAATGCAAGATAAATTAATTGCAGGAACAATGAAGGGACATGGGGTGCTGTTACTGAAAAAGGCTGGATGACAGCAGCATCATTTTTTCAGTGGTTCAAGTGGTTTATTCAATACACTGAACCAACAGTAGAACGACCTGTTCTACTGATACTTGATGGTCATGCCAGCCACACTAAAAATATTGACGTGTGTACACTTGCTGCAGCATCACATGTCAATATTTTATGCTTGCCACCACACACCACTCATAGACTTCAACCACTGGATGTAAGCATCATGAAGCCAGTGTCTGATGCTTATGCTGAAATTTCCACCAATTTTACTAGATCTGGTAAAAGATTACTTGAAGAACATATTGCTGGGATGATGAGTCAGGCATTACAAAAAGCAGCAACACCAAAAAATATACGAGCTGGTTTTTGTGCAACTGGCATATTTCCATTCAATAGACATATATTTTCAAGTGATGATTTTGCACCTGCTCATCTTTCAGAAAGATCAAATTCAGCAATAAATGATTCAGAAGAAGAACAATATCAGGATCAAGATCAAGATCAAGAAAAAGAAAAAGAACTAGTATTAATGGAAAATCAGCTTGAAAAATCCATGAGCAATTTATCCATGGACAAAGACACCAGCTCAAATCATTCATCATCAACAATAACATCAAACCAACCATCATCATCATTAACATTATCATCAACAATAACAACGAACCAACCATCATCATCATCATCAACATCAGTATCAACAATAACAACAAACTAACCATCAACATCATCATCAACAATAGCAACAAACCAACCATCATCATCATCAACATCAGCATCAACAAAACTAGCACTCAAACGACTGTCTTTTCCACTAGTAGAAAAATACAACTGAAAGAAACAAAAGTTTGAAATTCCTTTAGATAAAATTGATGAAACAAGTGTTGGTCTTGCAAACCGTGAAAGACGAGTTAGACCACAAGGTAAAACAGCTTTAATATCATCACACTCCTATATCGAGGAATTAAATGAATTGGAAAAAAAAAACAACTAAAAGAAAATATGAAAAAAAAAAATGTTAAAAAAACCAAAGAAATGAACAAAAAGAAAGAAAAAAAAAAAAGAAAAAAAGCAAAAAAAAATAAGAGGTATGAATCTGATACAAGTGAAGAGAGTTTTTGTCCCAGTGATGATACTGATGATGATGATCTTTAACAAATCATATGTTTACTGTGCCAAAAATGTATTATTAATTTGTTATTATGTTTATTCAGTTATTTATTTATTTATTTAAAGTCGTTATTTGTTTATTTTTTTTGTTATTAACTGTAATTATTATTTAAATTATCTTTAATTATCAAGTTGATTAAAAAAAAATTTGTTGTAAAAAAAAAAAAAAATATTTTAATAAAATAATTTGACTTATTAACAAATTCCAGCTGTCATTGGATGAAATTCAATCAATTATTGTTGTTTATTAAATAAAAAAAAAAATTTCATTGAAAAAAAAAAAGTGCTCATTTTGGACACCCTCATCATTTTAGACCACTTCTCCCTATGTAAATGCTAAGAAAAAAAAAAAATTTATTTGCCAAAATAAACCAAGTCCCTTATAAACTTGGTAAAACTAGACATGTTTATAAGAAACACTACTAACCGTAGAAAGACCAAAATCAAAGATAATCCTTATAGTTAGGGAGACCATCGTGCTTCTACTTACCTCATCGCATAACGATTTGAAATGGGTTAATTCGATTTGTCTTGGCGAGTACAATAAGAAGTATCAGTGGCCGACCATTTAGGTGGAAAGACAGGTGGCGGCCAACGGTCAAAGTCGGTGGATGAGGTAAGCGAACTTAACTCATCGCATCACGATTCAAAATAGGCCCAATCGATTGGTATTAATGCCCTGAATACGAAAATAATAATGGCCGACCATTTAGGTGGAAAATTTTCGATGACCGACCAAAAAACTTCAAAAATTAGAAAAAATAAGAAAAAAAATGAGGTAAGTTTACTTACCACTCAATTACAAAAAATTCACACTTACACAACAAAAGCTATTTTTTTTTAATAACAAGCTAGTAACTGATAAAACTCAAATTTTCAATGGGTCTTTTTTTCGTTACTCCATAAGAGCCCATCTTAAATCTTTTTTTTTTAAAAAACATTATAACTTTAATTAGTTTAGTAATTGACATAGGAGTTTGTTTTAATAAATCCATCGTATTCTTAACTCTCAAAAGAGATAATGGAAAAGGAAATTTATCATTTCCTTTCATACTTCCTATTCTCCCTTAACTATTCAGTATTTAACTATCTATCAGATATAATTCAATATTGTTATCCACACATGTAAACAAAAAAAAGTCTAAAAATTTATGTATATAAGTATTAAAGTGGTTGTATAGAAAGCGATCAGCATGTAAATGGGTTTGTATTATTTTAGATTGAAGGTTTTTATTTTACTTACTAATTCCGAAGATAATTGCAGCAATCCCATCAAAAATTCTTCTAGATCCAAGTGAAATCCTTCTTCTCGTGTGTTTTTCACTACCAGTAAAAAATAAAAAATTAACTCGTTTTAAAGCAAATAAAATTAGTGACAAAACGGTGAATATACATGAATGAATAATGATATATTTCGAATTAAATGTATTGAATTACTTCCTAGAATTTCAGCAACGGTCTCTTTTGTAACCAGAACACCAATCTCTAAATAGACAGTTAATGATGCCAAGAAACATAATCGTTGGGTCACAAATCGCCAAATATCGTTGAAGCGGTAGTATTCGTTGTTAGGGACAAGGGATGAAAGCTGAGCATAGTATCGTCTAATGTCACCAAAATATTCTCGGGCTTTTGCACAATAACCGCTAATGACTGTGACAAAAAGACAAGTTTTTTCTTGGATCATAGTAAATATTTTATAAAAAAATTCTTACTCAAATTTTGATCAGTAGAACTCTCATTGTGTATTTTTTGAAGAACGATTAATATATCTCGTGCACTTTTTTCAATTTCCTTGACAATTACTCGAATCTCCTAAAGAGCAAAAACAAAGAGAAGTTGATTTCTACTTTTCATTATAATAAATTTACTTCGGGAAAGACTGTTTTTGCCAATATTACAGTATTTTATTTTTCAGTAAAACAGATTACGAATTGTAATGTTAGAAAACAACTTTTAACAGAATAGTATTAGGATTTAATATAATAATAGTGATATTGCAATTTATATCATTGATCCATGAATAATAAAAACTACAAAATTTGGTAAGTGAGAGTAAAATCGTATTCATATTAATTCGATCTTTTATATACTATATCAGACGTAATACTAAAACAAGATCTAACAGTAATTGAAGTAAAAAACATAAAGCCAGACAAAAAATGTAATAGCAATATCAGCTAGTATATTACAAAGTTTTTTGGATAACCGGTCAGTAATGTTCACATCATTAAAAAAATATCGTTGGAACAATCACTATTACCCAGTATTAGAATAGGAAGAAAATTATAGCTATTTAATAGCTCAGAAATATGAACAAAAAAATAGTTGAAAAGATAAGTTAATCAGTAAATATTGTTTTGTTTTTAGATGTTATCGATTAGTTTTTATTCGAACGTAAAACAGTCAATACTTTTAATCAGATACCGTTAAATGCTGTTAGCATGTAAGTTTATGAGTAAACACATAAGTGGATCAAGCTATGTTTGTGCTCGGAAAAACGTATTTATTAGTATCACAATAGGTACACAAAAACAAATACCCAACTTAATTATTCAATAACTTACATCACGCAATTCTTGTTCACTGTTTAGATGATCTTGGAAAGAAACAAAAATATGAGATGTGACAGCCATGGTCTTAAGTTATTTAGATTAAATAACTCTGTAATACCGGCAAAATAATCTCAGGGGCTCAATCAACGACAAGGCTATTGACCAGGGTTGCCACAAGAGATTTTGAGAAAGTACCAAGAAGACTAGAAATACAGGAGGACGAACTCCCTCAAAAAACTGTATCGCTATACGGTCGCCGCTTAAGCGAGGGGCGCTTCGGTCTACTGGTAACGTGCACATTCCGTAACACTTTTATTTTACAATGCGCAATCCAAACATACTCATTATTTAAATTATTTATTTAATTAGATTTTAGGAAAATTATTTATCAGGGTATCCTTCTTTCTAGATATATATTTGTAATAAATGCATCAAAATTTACATAAAATTTTTTTTTTTAATAAATAAATGCCTAAGAAAAAGTTAAATTAATGAAAAAAATAATTACTTAGCTAATGACTGTAATGAGTGCGCTAAATTAACTGCACTTGAAGGAAATTATTTATCCAATTATGCATCTGTCTCTCTGTATCCATACGATCTTTAAAAATTTATTTTAAATGAATAATCTATAAATTTTTAATGAACTGATGATTAAAGGAAAAGGATAAAGTCGTAAGAAAAAGTCGACTACTTGCTCAATGATTATTTAAAAAATTGATCAGTGATTAGTTAATTATAAATGCATGTAATGAATTACATGAAAATTTTTTTTATTTATGCAATTACTGTATAAAAAATTATTTAAACAAATGCATCTTTTTTTTCTAGCTGTTTGTTTTTAATGAATGCATTTGAAATTACTCAAATTAATTTTTTAAATGAACAAATAGTTATCAAAGAAAATGAAATTAAAAAAAAGAAAAACTGGTACAAGTACTTATTAAAAGATTGTTTAGTTAATTGTATCTGTCTTTCGAGTCATTCGTTATTATAATAAAAAATTTTGTTTAATAAAACAGGCAATAAATTATTTTCTTGAGAAACAAATAACTTGAGGAAGAGATGTTTTTGAAAAAAAGTAATTTCTTGTTGAATTATTGTTAATTAATAAAACATTTTTATAAGCAATAATTCAACAAAAAATTACTTGGATTAGGAATTCGCTAAGGACAAGGAAGTAGCCAAAGAATTTAATTTGTAAGGTCAGGGATTTGCTAATGGCAAGGAAATAGTTGAGGAAGTAGCTAAAAAATTCAATTGGTAAGATCAGGGATTTGCTAAGCGCAAGGAAATAGCTAGTAAATTTTTTAATCATTTTAGAAAAAAAAAAAAAAAAAGATGTTATGATATCTTTAAAACTATTATAGATAAAAAACTATTTTAGTAGACTTTTTTTTTTATTTACGGAGCTTAACATATTGCAAACATAAAAAAAAATGAATAAATAAAAAAATTTAATTTTTCCAATATTTTGGAATTATGATATCTTGAAAAATATTAGAGATAGAGAAATGTTATATAGAACTTTTTCATTATATTCGACGAGTTTTATATCAAAAAAGTCATAAAAAAATTTTATTATTCGTTATTAAGACGCACTTACACAAAACGACGTAAAATGACGGATTTTTGACAGTTTATTGCAATTCAATTATTTATTTAACAAAATACGCCATCGATATTGTTTAAAGGATTTTTGAAAAAACTTTATTTAAAACTATAATCAATAAGGAAACTTTTTTGTTTCTCGAACTTTTTCGATTAAGGGATTTGGACGATTTTTTTCCGAATATGAGAATGAGATGAAATTTATACAGTAGATTCTTGAAATACTAATACATTTTCTGTAATTTTTTGGTAATTGTTTGGAAGCTTGTTAATTTTTTATTAATTTTTAAAGTTGACAACTTTTAATATGGGCTCTTAGGGAGAATACGATTTTGTCAATATAAATAGTTCATGAAAACACAATATCTCTGATCGACAATATGACATCGCGAAAAAAAACTTTTTGGGTTATAAAATAAGACAAAACAAAACATATGAAAAAAAAACCAAAGGGGTTTGGAGCTTAGTTTTTTTATAATTAATAATTAAAGTATGTAAAAATTCATTTATTTTACTATCTTTCATGGCTTATGCTGAAACGTCATATACACTTGGCAACATCAGATATTCCGCCATCTTGTGGCACGCAAGTTTGAAAGTGTCAATGTTAACTTGTTAAAGGCATATTATATGACTTACATAAAATAACTGTGTAAATGCATTTATTTACAACAATTAAATCAAATATTAATTCAAAATAATAAAATAATAAATAATAAATATACAAGATTTGCATTTCATATTCTGCAGCATAACCTCGAAATCCACAAGTCTTACACCTTTTGGTATATTTTTTTTTGGAGAATCAACAATTGTTTTTCTTTTTATATTATTTTGACCAGTTTTCGATTGTTTTACACGTAGATTATACATTTTTTCAGTCACTCGTTTATTTTTCCACATATATATTTTGTTATTTTTATCATCACCATTTATATTTTGCTCCATGTTTCATACTACTCTTATGCTTTATGTTTATTATGCTTTTGACAGATACAGTATATACACTACCACATATTAGAAATACACCAACACGACAATACACCATATAAAACAAGTGTGCCAATACTTTTTTTTTTTTGCGCTGTTGCACGATTTTCATGATATTTTTAATTACCAATAATAAGCTTTTAAACATTGAAAATTGATAGTAAATGTATCAATAATTATTAATTTAATTTTATTATACGATAACAAACAGATAAAATAGATGTTTTTTTGAAAAAAAAAGAGGTTTTTTCGGTTTTTAGCAGTTGGTAATAGCTGTTGGGCCAATGTATAAGAGATAGGCCGTACCCCCTCTTTTTTACCCTCAAAAAAATCGTCCAAATCCCTTAAATAAATAGTTTTCCAATAAAAAGCATACACAAACAGCTAATTTTAAAAAAAAATCACCAAAAAAAAAATTATTTTGGGCAGACCTATTTTTTGAATTCAAAAGACACGTGGAATTAGCCATATATATATTCGATTATATTATATTATATATTTCTTATATTTTTTATAATTTATATTTTAGTGTTGATACACAGAACTTTATTTATATCAATAATAAGTTATAGCGATTAAATCATTATTGTAATAACGAAAATAGCGAATAACAGGTTGTCACGGCTGTCACCAAAAAAAAATATAAAACACTGAATCGCCGCCATATTGAAGATCCGACCAGAACAAGGTTTTGAAACTTACCCCTAAACACGAAAAAAGAAAACCCGAAAACAGGATAAATCCTTAGATATGCGCTATTAACTTACACGCAATAGTGTTAGTTTTATTACTTTTTGTTTATTCTTGTTTTCGTTTTTTCGTGTTTTCGTGTAAATATTGTAAATTTCAATACGAATATGCAAATATCGTATATATTAAACTCGTAAATAAATATAATTTATTATTTATTATTTAATATATTATATAATAAGAATTAGACTATTCGCACCCCGGTCGTGGTTTTTTCGTGGTAACAACTAAAGTTCAACTATGCATGGTTGGTAGATCTTGCTAAGGTATATATAATGGCAAAGGAATATATAAATGCTTAGGAATATAATTGCGGGTAATTTCTTATTACCCATGCATGGTTGGTAGATCTTGCTAAGGTATATAGGTGTATATATAATATATAGTATATATTAGCTTTTAAATAATTTTACCAGAAAAAAATAGTAAATAATAAATGAAAAAGAATGATGATAGGCATGAAAGAGTGAAAATTAAAAAAGAAACTATAATATTTTATATTATTTATCTTATATATACCTCAAACCTTTGCAAGATCTACCAACCATGCATGGGTAATAAAAATTAAAAAACTTCATGGGGAGGTCTGAGTCAGTAATTTAGAGATATTTTATTCGAGTAACTTGTACAGAAAATGCCAGTACCAGTAAATACAAGAAAGGACGTTGCAAGTTTTGTAGCCAAGAATATGTACCTAATGCACAACAAATGCTTAATCACTTCCAAGAAGACTAGAAATACATTAGGAGTAACTCCCTATCTCAACGCATATAATAGTATGCAAGGAAGCGCTAGAGTCGTGCGGCCATTTGAAGAAACTTTTTTAATAAAATTTACTATTTATTTATTGTTATTTGTTTTTTTCACTTCTTTTGCTGTCTTTCATAATTATTAATTGCTAATTAGTTATGGTGTTGTTATTTTTCTTTCCGAATCCAATGCGTTAGTATTAAATTCAAGGTGCTCTAACATATGGTATATTGGTATTGTAGAGTGAAACCGTCACGATGATCAATCAGCGCATGCGCCAGAATTCAGTTATACACAGCTATACACAGGGTTGTTAATGTATAAAACATAATGTTTTATCCATTTGTATAAAACGTCACCATCTAGTGGCGAAATTAGGAACTGCCACCAAAACAAACAAAAGAACCTTAATAAATTTGTTGTTATTAATATGTTTTTTTTTAAATATTTGATCATCAAATTTGTTTATAAATTAATGATATAAATATTATGTTTATAAATTTTATAAACATGTTATTATTAATGTTTATTAAATGAACAACAATTGTTTGACAGGTTAGGAGTGTAAGTATAGTCGGTAAGAGGGAAAGTTTGAGCCTACGAGAGATCAGGTGGGTTTTATTCGTTTTATCCGTTTTATCCTGTTTTAAACGTTTTATCCATGGATAATTGTAAACAACTCAAAAACCTTCCATTTTAACAACCCTGATTATACATATCAATACATATAAAATTTGCGTGTCTGTGTTTCCACTTCCTTACCGAATTTTTCAGTCAGTCACATACATATACAGATTTTCCATATTTTCTCGCGCATGCGCTGATTGATCATCGTGATCTTCTTCTGACGGTTTCACTCTATAGTATATGTTGGTTTATTTTGATGGTAGTTTCAGATTTCGCCGCTAGAAAGAGATGTTTTATACAAATAGATAAAATTAGGGATGTTTAAAACATTGTGTTTTATACATGTACATCCCTGGGTAGCTATTCTTGACTTAAGGTGTGTTCGTTCACTATTCACACCGAGCATATGCACGGAGAGTATGCAAGGAAGCGCTAGAGTCGTGCGGCCATTTGAAGAAACTTTATTGATAAAATTTACTAACTCATTGGATTCGGAAAGAAAAATAACAACACCATAACTAATTAGCAATTAATAATTATGAAAGACAGCAAAATAACTGAAAAAAACAAATAACAATAAATAAATAGTAAATTTTATTAAAAAAGTTTCTTCAAATGACCGCACGACTCTAGCGCTTTCTTGCATACGCTCAGTCAGTGCTGGGCAATTTTGCATTTTTGGAATATTATACGCATTTTCGTATAATACGGGTATTATACGGATAATTCCGTATAATACGGATAAAACGTATAATATGGCAGTGCTGCCGTCGGTAAATAGATTTCCTATATGTTTATGGAACGCGATGTCAACAAAAATAAAAATATAACAATAATAATGTATTGTCAACATCAAAAATTTTTTAAAACAATTAAAATGTTTAATGAATAAGATTTTTATTAAAATGTTGGATAAAATAACTGTTTTAAAAAAAAAATTTTTTTATAACACTGAAATCCTTGCTACATACTTTTTTCTTTAGCTATTTTCACTTTATTTTTTCAAATAAATTAATTCGTCAATATAATTGTTAAATGAACAAATAGCTACGGAATGAGATGTAGCTAAGGAAAATGATGTACTCAAAAAAAGAAAATTTACTGAACAATTATTGCTGGGATATATATTTTTTTTGAGTACATCCTGTCCCTTAGCTACATTCTTTCCCTTCAGCCACATTCTTTCCCTTTAGTTATTTGCTTTTTATTTTCTTTTTAAATTAATTTCTAACTATAATTGTTAAGTCCATCTTATTCGTAAGCTATTTGTTTATTTAAAAAAAAATATTCCACCTAGCAATAATTGTTTAATAAATTAGGTGTGTTCGTTCACTATTCACACCGAGCATATGCACGGAGCGTATGCAAGGAAGCGCTAGAGTCGTGCGGGCATTTGAAGAAACTTTATTGATAAAATTTACTAACGCATTGGATTCAGAAAGAAAAATAACAAGACCATAACTAATTAGCAATTAATAATTATGAAAGACAGCAAAATAACTGAAAAAAACAAATAACAATAAATAAATAGTAAATTTTATTAAAAAAGTTTCTTCAAATGACCGCACGACTCTAGCGCTTCCTTGCATACGCTCCGTGCATACGCTCGGTGTGAATAGTGAACGAACACACCTCTTATATCATTCAGCCAATTTGCGTGAGGCTAGTAGCTGTCATAGCGAATTTAGCGTACAGCGTGGTTCAGCGCATTGTATATTTATTTCTTATTTTTAATGCGCACCTTACACATACATATATACATTAATGTCGAAAACCAATTAATGTATGTATGTATGTGTAAGCTGCGCATTAAAAATAAGAAATAAATATACAATGCGCTGAACCACGCTGTACGCTAAATTCGCTATGACAGCTACTAGCCTCACGCGAATTGGCTGACATTTTCGAGGCGAGTTACTCCTCCTGTATTTCTAGTCTTCTTGAGTGAGGACAAAGATTTGCTAAGGCCAAGAAAATAGCTAGGGATATTTTTGTAGGGATGTGAGAAGGATTAAGCATTTGCTAAAGACAAGAAAGTAGCTAACGATTTTAATTTGTAAGGTCAGCGATGTAGCTAGGGAATTTTTTCATCATTTTAAAAAATAAAAAAAGAAGTTATGATATCTTTGAGAATATTATAGATAGAAAAATATTTTATTAGACTTTTTTTCTTCATTTAATGAGCTTAAGATATTGCAAACAAAAAAAAAATAAAAAAATGAAAAAATTCAATTTTTTTCATTTTTTGGAGTTATATCTTGAAAAATATTAGAGATAGGGAAATGTTATATTGAACTTTTTTGTTATATTCGACGAGATTTATATCACCAAAGTCATAAAAAAATTTTATTATTCATTATTAAGACGCACTTACACAAAACGACGTAAAATGACCGATTTTTGACGGTTTATTGCAAATTTGACCACTTTGCGCATTCGTAGGAATTTTTTTCGTATTTTTTCCGTAATCCTGAGAAAATTTCCTATAAGAAACCGATAAAAAAACATAGTGTCTCGGATATCGGAATATCCCCGCGAAGTCAGCGTACAGCGTGGTTCAGCGCATTGTATATTTATTTCTTATTTTTAATGCGCAGCTTACACATACATATATACATTAACGTCGAAAACCAATTAATGTATGTATGTATGTGTAAGCTGCGCATTAAAAATAAGAAATAAATATACAATGCGCTGAACCACGCTGTACACTAAATTCGCTATGACAACTACTAGCCTCACGCGAATTGGCTGACATATTCGAGGCGAGTTACTCCTCTTGTATTTCTAGTCTTCTCGATCACTTCCTTTCTGACTGTAATAAATGTCCAAAAAATGTTAAAAAACGTAGTGAACCAACCAAAAAGACTAGAAACCAGGAGAATCAACTTCGATGGAAGGGGCAAATATTTATGGCTTGATATACGTCGTAAATGTAGAGTACGCCACTTTAGATATTTAATTGCGCACTACGTCATGCGCTGATTGTTTATTTCCACACCCCTCAGCCTGTTGAGCAATCTACATGACGTTTATTATGTTTACATCTAGCGGATTTATAATTAAAAATTAATAAATATTTGTGATTATTTTTATGTTTTTTTATATTAAAATGACTCGCGTTTGTTGTATAAATAATTGCCTTAGTGGGAGTGCACATGATCCAGACCATAATAAAAAACCAATGAAAATTAAACAAATTAAACTGGTACAAGCAGCAGAGAAGAAACTTGTACAAGGTTTAACTATATTTAAAAAAAAAATGAAAAGATTATAAGATACGATTGATTTTCAATGCTCATTTATTCAATAATTATTTTATTGTTGATAATTTTTTATTTTTTAACCTTTATTAATAAAGACATTATGGAATACGATGCCAGGCTATTGTTTTTTATACAATAATAATTCTATACAATTCTATATAATATAATTATTTTAATTTATTTCTAGTGAACTTAGTGAATTGAAAATTAAATAAATTAAAATTATTTAACTAGTAAATTTATGTACAATTTCTTAAAAAAAATATTATTTTGTTATTCATTTGATGATATATTATCAAACACTCTAATGATTCGTGAAATATCATCTGCTGATTTAGGAGGCTAACAATGCATCCAATCTAACTCCTCTTGACCATGTGCTATTGTAATCTTCAAATTAGGTAAAATAGCAATATTCAAAAATTTATAATCATTTAGCACTTTGGCAAATACTAAGGTGTTACCACTTGTTAAAATTCTGGCCCACGCTGTATTAGGTAATTGAACAGCATCTTTATTCTTGCAAAGTTCTTGAAATAATTTAGTACGAGATATTTTTTCCGTTATTTTACTCATACTTATTGTAATTCCTGTTAAACAAAATAGAATATTTAACAACAATATAATATTAATGCTTCAAAAAATGTTATACTCCAAAAAGTTCATGAACCTGTCATTCACTGTCTAATAAGATAGATAAATACTTTTATAAATAACGTAAAGAACAATTTTAGTACTTACAATAAAAACAAATAATAAAAAAATGTAATAATATGGCTTTGTACACCTATAAACAACTATTTATATTAATTTTTTTCTACTTTTTACGTCAACAATATTTAGAAATGTCGTTTGACAATTATGAAAAACGTTGGTTATGTTTTGATGATAGATTTATAGGTCCTAGGATGGGCTGAGGGGTGTAGAAATAAACAATCAGCGCAATACGTAGTGCGCAATTAAATATCTGAAGTGGCGTACTCTACATTTACGACGTATATCAAGCCATCCCCACTCCTATAGTTGATTCTCCTGGTCTCTGGTCTTCTTGGAACCAACAAGTCAAATTGACACGTCTGATACAAATACAAGTGCCATGTTCGACAACCGATGAGTGATAATTTTTGTATGATTTAATTAATAACATTTACAATTCGTGATAGAAATTGATAATTTTTTTTTATAATTTTCGTAATTTAAAGAAGTATAAGCTGTAGTAAAATAAAGATTTTCTGTGAGAGCGTTTTTTCAATAGAAGGGAAAACGTTCCGGTTCTCCCTATGCTTGTGTGTTAAAAAGCTAAATTGTTGTCAACTTTGACACTAATTATCTCAGTTAAAACGTGATAGAAAATTACAAAAAAAATTTGATAAAATAGATCTTTATTTCACTTAAAAAATAAGCCCACTTTGATCAAAATCTGTGAGAGGGAATTTTTCTTTAATATTTTGACATTCAGCCTTAAAGCTGCTTTTGCCAGAGCATTAACTGTCAGTAATCTTCCATTGTCAGTATTTGATCATTATTATTGGGAATCCTTTTTTACATCACCTCGACCAGCTTTTAAAAAACCATCTTGATATGTTCTTTCGGACATATTGTTAGATGCAAAATATGAAAAAGTAAACAAATCTGTTGAAGATAAAATCAATGATCCAACAATGGGATACATTGACAATTATGTCAGATGATTGGACTGATATTAATGGTGATGGTTATGCAAATATTGTTGTAACAACACCACAGCCTGTATTTTATAAAGCAACTGAATCTGAAGAAGTATCATATACTGCAAAACACATTTGTGATATGTAGTATTAAACATCTAATAAAAAAACACTGTTTATAATTTCATATATATATAAAACTTTACTCTAAAGGTATGAGTTTATAAATTAATAACAGTATTTATTTACAATAATAATTTATTTGAATATAATTTTTAATTATTGATGAATAAAGAATAATCTTTTATTGATTAATATACATTCACATTAAACATAAAATAAAATATTCGAAATGACCTGCGTGAACGGTGATGGGCTCTAATCAGCTCCGCCTTTTTTGGTTAAAAATGATTTTTTACCGGTAAAAAGGGTCCGTTCGAAAAGTCACTCGGAAACCCGGAAGCAGCGCAGTAGACGAAAAAATATAGGAATAAAATAAACTTGAAAGTAACTAAAGGTTACTGTAGACTATTGATTGTAATAACGGCCATATTGCAGGCCACTCAATTTTGTTCCTTATGAAAAGTATTTTTATAATTATTATTGATAATTAAACAATGGAATATTTTTTTGATTTGTAGTATGTACCTATACAAATTCATGACAAAAAAAAATCATGCTTACCACAACAAAATATCAAAAATTTTCTATGATCACAATCTTGAACTTCTGGGTTTCCGAGTGACTTTTCGAACGGACCCAAAAACCAGTTAAAAATGCTAAAAATATAAAACACCGGTAAATTATCAACCCTAGGCTGTTGAGCAGTGTTTGGTGCAGTGATGGGTAATTCGACGATTTCCGAAGAATCATACAATCATACGTATGATACGCGACGTATAAAACTGGAGATTTATGATACTGTATGATACACCTGGGTAGCTATTCTTGATTCGATCATCCGCAAGTTATCCCGAGCGACTGGGATAACTTTTTTGTCGCAAAACATGAAAATTTTGGCTTAATTTGTATCCTTTCCAATGGTTTATATCAAACGACTAAATCATTTTCAGGCATTTTCATGTTATCCCGTGTAGGTGGGATAATCGAGTCAAGAATAGCTACCCTGTATCATACCTACCCATCACTAGTTGGGTGCAGTGTTAAGTAGGTATAATAACGGTGTATGATACAGGTGTACAGACAGTATCATACATCACCAGTTTCATACGTCATGTATCATACATTTGAAGCACCTCATTTCATTTTTTAAACTATTCCATTCATTTATTAATGCAATATGCGCGCCTGAAACAATATGTAAACATAATATTCATTTATTAATAATTTATTCAATTTTTTATCAAAAGACTGATAATACAGCCAAAAGTATCTATTCAAGTTATAATCATTTTTTTATGCCATAATTTAATTGAAATTTTTTCGTAAATTAAAAATTTTTTTTTTCAATATTTATTTATTTGCGGTAAAAAAAAAAAAATATTTTCGACAATTGTGTACAAGTGTACGTTAAAACGGTTTTTAATGAAAATTGATTTTATTTGCAATGGAGAAATTAATAGTACAGCTGAAAATACCTATTTTGTATATAACTATTTTCTAATTAAATGAATCAATTATAATTTACATTTTTTGTTACGTTAAAAAAAGTTATTTTTCAATTTTTTTTTGTAATAAAACAATATTTTTGACAGCTATTTCCTGGCTCCCATGTACGAGAATTGCCAATAACGCATATTATATGTCCCTATAATGTAGTTATCATATGATTCCCAAACGAAATATTGTCAATTCAATAAAATGTTTCCAACAACATATTTAGATCTCGAGTTTTTTATTTTTAAGTTTTTCTATCAAATAAATATTGAAAATTCAGTAAAAATTATTATTGTTTTTTCTTAAGTTATAATTTTTTAAGTAAACAATAATTATTAGACACTAACGAAAATGAAAATAGGTTATATAGAACAAAACATCGAAACTTTAGTTCTTATCAAATTAACATATTCGATTAATAGCTTATTGGAATTAACAGATATTGTATTACACATGTTTTCTACGTAATATAAATTCTTTTACACGATTATCTCCAAATACACCTTTTTTATATTAAATGATTTTCTTTTGTTCATTTCGACTAAAACTCAAATGGTAGTACGTCGGTAAGAATGTTTTCTATACTAAAAATAGAAACCTCGTTTTCAAACGTTTTCGATTTAATTATTAGAAGCGTCAGTTGATGTCACCTCTTTGACACCTTAATTTTTATTAAAATTAAATATTAAAAAAATTAAAAAACAGTATTTTGGAAGTTTTCATGTTTACGTATTTTCATATATATTTCATATTGTTTATTTAAATTCATAATTTGTAATTACTTCATTTACTGTTTCAAAAATTATTTTTAATTTTATTTATATTTCATATGATAATATAAATATATTCAATTATTATTTTTCCACAGTTGTGAAATGGAAGTCTGCATAATTTATTCAGTCAATTATGTAAACGTTGTGGTTATTACATTTACACATTGCATTACCAAGTTTATTAGCTTTCATATATTATTATTATGATATAATAACAAGCTAATTAATTTAGATGCCACTTGATATAGGCAAAAAAAAAAAAACAGAAAAATAAATTATCCTATTTATCGCATACCTATAACTCCATATTTATTTTCGTTTGATAGAATGTATGCCATCTGATGATATTATATATATGATATATATGATAACGGATCCAGACGCAGCTGAAGATATGTTAGCTGGTTTGCAAGTAAGTTTCTTTTAATTATTTATTTATTTTATTGATTTATAAAAAAAAATATATAAATATGATATTTTTATTATTTAGATTATTTAAAACATATAAAAATTCGAAATATGTTTATTTTTTAATGGAAGTTTGTCTTGGTGATGATGTATGGACAAGATTCCAACGTAAACGTTATTTTGATGATATAACAACATAATTTTTGGTTGGATGTGTTGTTGAAACACATTTTTTTTGATTTTGGTTTTAGTGAAAAATGTAAATCATAATTGAATCATTGAATTAGGAAATACTTATATACTAAGTAGATATTTTCAGCTGTATTATTAATTACTATTGCAAGTTAAATAAATTTTTTGAAGCTTTTTATTCTCACCTACACAACTACACAATTGTCGAAAATGTTTTTTTTTTTTTTTTACCTCAAATCAGAAAAATAAAAAAATTTTAGAAATACGAAAAAATTTCAATTAAATTATGGTGCCATTAAAAAAAATAAAAATTGATTAAATTATAAATAAATATTATGTTACATATTGTTTTAGGCACGCATTATGACATCAATAAATGAGAGAAATAGTTTAAAAAGTAAAATATAGAGGCACTTCAAATGTATGATACACGATGGTTGGTATAGGACCGCGGGGCTCTATATACTTGGATGGCAGAATTTATTTTTCAATCAGTAGCAGCACAAAAATCTTGGGGACCCGGGCATAAAATATAGCGTTACGGTATATAGCGTTTTTAAGCCCAAATATTCATTCTACCTTGGGATTGGGAATCAACCTCAAAAGGCCAAAATCATGGATTTTCGCCCATTTTTCATGCTTTTTGATTTATACCAGTCGTTTTTTCAGAGAACCCAACAAGCTTCAAAATTTACATTGCATATTGTTCCAAGGACTACAAGGCTGTGATAGTTAAAAAATGATCTGAGAATGGGTCATCCAAACCGATGTCAGGATTTGGCGTTTCTGCTCATATATATTAGGGGTGACACGTTACTTGGGCTCGCGTCAAAATATCCGCGACAAAATAACCCCGACAAAATATCCCGCGTCAAAATAACCCATGACAAAATATTTTAGTTATTAAATATTTAAATAAAAAATGTAAAACTTATAGGATTTTGTTATATTTTTCGTGGGATATTTTGTCGCGGGATATTTTGTCGCGGATATTTTGTCGCGGATTTTTTGTCGTGGGATATTTTGTCATGTAATCATATTAGGGTGTATTATTTGATGTTTATTATTTTTATAACACAATATTGCACAATAATCATATATTTATTTGTCAACTCTGCAGGGCAGCCAACAGAAATAAACAACAGACTAACAGAGAAAACAAAAAAAAAAATTTTATAATCTTATACCGTACTACCAACATAGCGGAAGAAATCTGGCTTTTCAGCTAAAAACGTAAAACTGCAAATTTAATTTTTCAATTAAAAAAAAAATATTCTACTAAAAAATCTGATTTTTTTTTAAAAAAAAGCTTGACATCGATTTATGAGATCATTACAAGACCCCATATTTTTTAATTGATTCTATCATTTTTCAATTGAATCTTAAACAATTGGGGACGGAAGGGGTCACTCATATGTCGTGTATAATATGGCACGGTAGTTACTTTTACACACACATATATATTTCCTTTCTCATACTTGACTCGAGGCACTACCGTGCCTCTTGATAATTTCTGTAATCGAAAGTTTTTTTTTAACTTTTCTAACTGGTTTTTCTAGAAAACTAAAAAGAAATTGAAAATTTCCTAAGAGTAAATTTCGTTTTCTTTTTTTTTTTTTTATTGTACAAAATGTTAAAAAAAACAATTTTTTTTTTTCCAAAATCAAAAATCGAAAAAAATACTTCAGTTAAATTCAAAATCAAAAATTCAGTTAAAATGGTTTTTTTTTAAGGCTAACATCTACAACATATTAAAAAATGAGAGATCGCAGAGGGTCAGGCCGCAAACCCCGTGGTTTGTCTACGAACGCCATTATATCATTTTAGTGTATCAGTTTTTTTAATTAATTTTATTTTCTGTCAAAATTAAACTAATTTGATAAGTTTATATATGTTATTCATAGTAAATTAAACAAAGAATAAAATAAAAATAGTTTCAACCCTTAAAAAAAAATCTTAAGGGTAATTATTAGGGGTTATTTACCGAAATTATTAAAATTTTTAGTTTCGAAGGGCAAAAAAGTAGGTAAGTTTTTTATTTAAAAAAAAAAAAAATACAATTAAATATGTCTGTTAATAACGCATAATTTAGGTAACAAAAATTTTTTTATAAAATTAAAATTTAAATATAAAAAAAATTAAAAACTGAAAAAAAGTCATTTTTCGCATATAAGGGATGATCGCAACCCTTAAATATGTTTTAAAAAATCTGAAAAAATTACCTAAATTATATTATATCCTCAAAAAAAATATACTCGCCAAGCAAAAAACAATAACAAAAAAAATTTTTTTCGATTCACCCTAATGTATATATAAATATATTATGTATCTATACATGTATGCATTGTAACCAATTTTCCGACCGTTACCGGCGAGAAAACTGGCCAATGGTAACAACGAGGATTTCTCACCAACCTCCTCTCTTACCGCCAGGTGGGAGCCAGCTGATTCTATCGGCAACCAACAACCGGGGAATTTATGACGGGAGCAACGGTCAATAAATGACCATTCGGTAGCGGCCTAACTCAGTAAGAAATGGTAGGGGGGCGCAGTCCACCAAGTAATTGTCAGTAACAACGGGAGCTTGTCTCATGTCATACTTTCGTATTTTGTATAAGACACGGGAGCGTGATGATATCCTTCACGGGCTAGACATCATCACCGAGAACATCCTTAACTTTAGGTTAAATCACTTGCTTAACCACCAGTCAGACGTGATCGAGAGATTCATGCCCCGCAAGGCCTTACAGAATCATCTCCGGGTCCCCTTCACACCTAGTGCAACAGGTAGCTGGAGGTAGTAACCACCATAAAATTGCCTAGCAAGGACTTACCCAAAAAAGCCACTACTCAACCAGCACCTAGTGTATAGGTTACTCTAGCATAGGGTATCTTCACTTAGTGCGAGAGAGATAGCTTTCACCAAGTCTTGCCTATGCAACAAGGCAACGAGATGGTGATCGCTTACGAGAGCGTGCACCAGCACCAGGTTCGCCAGCTAGCTTTCATGGAAGCCAGGAGGCAGGATCCCTGGCCTGCTCGAGAGCCGGCCGACGACTGACGATATTGTCAGACTTCTAGCTAGATATACGGATCCCGCCCTACTCTCCTACTCCACACTGTCTACGCGCACACCTGTCTTTTGTTGGTATTACCGGTTCACACGGACACAATGGTCTGCAGATGGAGCTACTGGATCAGTTCGCAATCTAACTGTATTACTTATCTTCAAGCCAACACTATTTCCCATGTGTATCGGCCGATAAGCATCCACGGATCGTAATTATTATAAATAATAATTACCGGTAACACGAGAAATGCCAATTCTCGTTACAGCATATATATATAAATTATGTATTGTATAAATAATAAACAAATTAGAAATAATAAACTGAAAAAAAATTAAAATGTATTAATGCATTTTGATAAATAACTGAACCAGTAAATTGATGCATAAAAATATTGCAGTATTGCACGATTTCAATTTTGCTTGGTAAAGTAGTGTTAGTGCCTGTCTGTTTACACACACACTACAATAACTTCTTGTTTTTAGGGCAATAGCGTAGCAAGATGGGCACAACATTGGGCATTATATTATATTATAACTAGAAAAAAAATTAAAAGTATAATTCTGAGAAGTCGCGGGAAAAGCTCTTAGCATTTTAGTTATTTCGCTCCATATTCAAAATTTATAATAGATATATTTTGATATTTGGTAGCTAAGAAAATAAATGTTCATTGTTTAATTATTTGGAGACTTTTACACGTTTAATTTCCTATCCCGCTATTCTCTACTTTCGTTAAATGCAATTATTTCGTGGCTGGCTTATATGTATATGATGTCAAAACAACGTTTGCCGGATCAGCTAGTATATTCATAAATATAGAAACATGACCTAACATATGAAGACATTAAAAATATAATTAATAATACTTATGCAATATAAATTAGGCTTTCTTCATCAATTTTCATTTATATCGAATATGCTCCCAAACTGACTACAATAAAAATTTCGTACATTTCCGAAATAATTAATATCGAGCTTGACAAAAATCTCTGACTTAATCATTTTCGTTTTTGATTGAGCCAGTTGCCCATACTTGTTGGAACCACAGCCCCACAACTCTCCATTATCTGACAAAAAGAAAAATAAAATTATGTCTTAATACAAAAGTAAAAGTAGTTTACCCGATTGATGAAATAAGGCTACCTGTCATGCAGACCAAAAAACAATTTCCACATTTAACTTCTTTGATCTGAACATCAATAATATGTCCATTGTCATCCCTGAAATCAACAAGAGTAGGAGTATCGATGATTTGCTGGCTACTGTCAAAGCCAAGTTCTCGATTCTTATTCCATCCCCAAATGTATAAATTTCCCTGTAATAAAAATATAGTAAAAATCCTAAATTTAGTTTTCTAATCGTAATCGTGCCGCGCATTTATGCAGATGTAAAATAACACAAAAAAAAAACAAATAACATAAAATGTCAATATGGCGGAGATTAGAGTATAAAGTAAGTTTTCTGAAGTTATGTAGGTTTTTTTTAAAAAAATGGCTTTGCTGAAAATTTCATTTAGAAAAAGTGTCAGTCTTCTTAGGAACAATTTTTAATTGCGATATCCAGTAAGAGATAAAATTTGACCAAAAAAAATTTAATTGAAAAATTTTTCAAATAAAAAGTATTAGTTTTGATGTGAAAAACTTTTTGGAAAAAAAAAAAATATAATATCTATTTAAAGAAATTATGTTCATAATTATGTTCATACCGAAAACTCCGCTTAAAATTTTCAAATTCTTTTGATTTTTTTTTTTTTTTTCTATGTCCTTCGCATCCTACAGCTTTATTACTCGAACTACTTTTCAATTTGAGCCATATTTCCCAAAAAAAATTCATTAATAGATTAAAATAGGGCACTCGATATATGTATTACCTAAGAAATTGATGTTAAATAAATCTTTTTTAAATTATTCATCAGAATAACTTTTTTCCTCAAAATAAAATTAGTGCAATAAATTAATCGTTTATATACTATGCTAGATGAGTCATTTATTAATAAAAAAAATCATTGGGTTATATTTAAAAGCAAATTCGTTTCTTTTTTCTTCATTTTCAACCAAAATATGAAATATCTATTTATTTTTAAAAACGATAGTCATTTTTTTTTCCAATCATATATTCAAATGTTTTGTTGATATCACATAATCAATTAAATCAGCTCTAATTTTTTTTATTACAAAAATTATCACAATGAATTGATTATTTAGACACCATGCTAATTAAGTTATTTTTTTTTAAATCCTAAATCATAAATAAACCATGATATATCTGTTTTTAATATTGTTATTATTATTATTATAACACAAATAATAAAGGTGCATTGTAACTACTCATTTTTTGTATTATCACCAGATTATATTATTGGAATAATCAAGAGGCACTAGTGTCTCGAGTTAAGTATGAGAAAGAAAATATATATGTGTGTGTAAGAATAACTACCGTGCCTTATTATACACGACACATTGGAGACCCTTTCCGTCCCCAATGTTATTTTTTGTATTATCACCAGATTATATTATTGGAATAATCAAGAGGCACTAGTGTCTCGAGTTAAGTATGAGAAAGAAAATATATATGTGTGTGTAAGAATAACTACCGTGCCTTATTATACACGACACATTGGAGACCCTTTCCGTCCCCAATGTTTCAACATTAATTAAAATATGGTGGAATCAATTTAAAAATACGGGGTGTTGTAATGAACCCATAAATCGATGTCAAGCTTTTTTTTTAAAAAAAATCAGATTTTTTAGTGGCATATTTTTTTTTTAATTGAACAAACAATCAAATTAACGGTTGCGATTTTTTGGCTGAAAAACCAGATTTCTGATTTTGTTAAGTTGGTAGTACGGTATAAGATTATAAAATTTTTTTTTTTTTTTTACTTTTCTCACTTGCTCATTTTTGTTGGCTGCACTGCAGAGTTGACATATGAATATATGATAAATATTGCAATATTGTATATTAAAAATAATAAACATCAAATGATACACCGGTAAAATAATTATAAATAAAAATTAAACTTGATGATATATAAATTGTGTATGTTACAAAAAAAACTTTACAAAAAGATGTGATATCTAACAAAAAACAAAAAACAAGTATTTTGTACAAAAAAAAGAGTCAAGTATTCGAAATTGTAGTCAATTTGTAATGTAACTTGTTTTGTCATTAATTAATTTTTTGATATAAAAAAAAATATGATACAATAAAAACCAACGAAGAAATTTTATTTTCGATACATGTAGTTAAATCTAAATTGTTGAAAAAAATAAAATAAAATAAAAAAAAAAAAATTATACTTGACCTCGCTATACATGAGATTGAATAATGTTGGCTTAAAATTTAATTTTTAATTTAGGAAAAAACTACGCGGGGTCAAGTATAATTTTTTTTTTTATTTTTATTTTTTTTTTTTCAACAATTTAGATTTAACTACATGTATCGAAAATAAAATTTCTTCGTTGGTTTTTATTGTATCATATTTTTTTTTATATCAAAAAATTAATTAATGACAAAACAAGTTACATTAAAAATTGACTACAATTTCGAATACTTGGCGCTTTTTTTTGTACAAAATACTTGTTTTTTGTTTTTTTTAGATATTTTATTTTTAACACATCTGGAAATTCACTTATCATTTCGACGTCAAACAAACATAGCTTATGACGACTAGCGACCAGGAGAATCAACTATGTACATTGGCGATGGGACAATATATGTCGTAAAACAAGCATGTGTAAATGTGGCTATAGAGGCGCTGGCCTCGTATCGGCTAACCAAAACCAGCCAATCAGGAACCACGCTAATAAAAAAATATGAAACTGTAAAAATTTCTTGGCTTTTGTGTTGTTAGCGTTTTTTTTTTTTTTTTTGTGACGTTTTAATATTAAAAAATAGTTTATGTATCAAAAATTTAGAGTTATTTTTTTGACAGATGAAATGGTTATATTTTGCTCAAATAAGCTCAAATACATGTGTGCATGTGTGAGTGGTTTGAGGTCGACATCAGTGCTAAAACGGCATGTTTATGAAGCCTCCTTCTATAGAGAAGTGTACGACCAAGAAGACTAGAGAACACGAGAATAAACTTTAGTGGAGGGGGTGTCCTAGAATGCGGCGGCTATGTAGAGTGCGCTACTCTTACTCCTGAACGGCGCACTACGTAAGGCGCAGTTTTTTATCCCTGTACACCTCAGCCCACCGGCTGATACTAGAGTCGTCAATAAATAAGTAACATAACCATTAATTATAGTAAACGTCAAAATCTTATTGTGATTGTTATTTAAATTGCAATAATTTAATCCTCATTGCTGTATGAAAAATTCAACTTTGTGATTATTTTTTAAACAATTCTTGAAGGCAAAAGTGGTATTGTTATTAGTTATTATGGTGATGCAAATAACATATCGACAATATCAATACTCGTTCATCCAGACATGAGCATAAAAGTAATTTAAATTTTTATTTTTCATATTTTAAACTTTTAACTTGTTATATTTTTCATTGTACTATTATTTTCAGATAAAAATTAAAAACAAATTATTTAACAACTTTGATGGCATTGATAAAGTAAGGTCTCTTCAAGATATTTTATCTCTTAAAATGAATGATAAAACAAGAAAAGAAGAAAAAGAATTTCGTAAGAGAGCAAAGCTTGTGAAACCTTTATCCAAAATTAACAATCAACGTAAAAAATTACCACAATCACCAAAACAGAAAACAGTCTTACATCAAATAAAAAAATCATCTTTAATAAACAAAAGACGCGTACCAAGACAAACAAGTTTAAAAAGATTATGATTGATAATATATATTGTCTGTTGTTTTTTTTAGTAGTTAAATAGCAAAATGATTATTTTATTGATTTTATAAGATTGACAGATAATAACAATTGATTATTAATAAAAAAAAATTAAAGTTTATCTTTTTTATTATTTAAAAAAAAATCAAATTTTACCACTCAATAATTTAGTGTATTAGATACAACTTCAAATAATATTTATATTTCTGCAATGTTGCTATACAATTGATTATAAATAATATAAAATTTATGTTTGATTTTGAATCAATATAAATTGATAATTATCATAAAAACTAAAAAAGTAAGTTAGTGTATGAATAAGAATAAGTTAGTGAAATATACAATTCATGATATATATCTGCTTACATGCAGACTTTCAAAAAATTATTATGCCATTATTATCTCCAAATATTTGAAAGATCTTGCTACAAGACGATTTTTTTTTCATTTTACCCATCTTTTTTATTTATCAATTATTGATTCCTAGAAAAAAACGTTAATAAAATTAATAAAGTAAGACGTTCATTTGGCATAGTTAAAATTCAACTCTTCAAAAATGGAGCAAAATAATACACATACTTATACTTATTATTTGTAGATAAATTTTTCAATATAGGTATATTATTATTGGTATACAGCTTGATTAATACAAAAAATAATCACAAAGTTGAATTTTTCGTACAGCAATAAGGATTAATTTATTGCAATTTAAATAACAATCTCAATGAGATTTTGACGTTTGCTATAATTAATAGTTATGTTACTTATTTATTGACGACTCGAGTATAGGGCCGGTGGGCTGAGGTGTACAGGGATAAAAAACTGCGCCTTACGTAGTACGCCGTTCAGGAGTAAAAGTGGCGCACTCTACATAGCCGCCGTATTCTAGGACACTAAATGTTACCCCCTCCACTAAAGTTTATTCTCCTGGGTAGCTATTCTTGACTCGATTATCCCACCTACACGGGATAACATGAAAACGCCTGAAAATGATTTAGTCGTTTGATGTAAACCATTGAAAAGGATACAAATTAAGCTAAAATTTTCATGTTTTGCGACAAAAAAGTTATCCCAGTCGCTCGGGATAACTTGCGGATAATCGAGTCAAGAATAGCTACCCTGGTCTCTAGTTTTCTTGTGTACGACGGTTTTAGTCCCGTTTGCCTAACTCCCCACTCCATAGACTCTCCTGGTCTTTATTCTTCATACAAGGTACTAATCAAGAAGACGAGAAATACAGGAGGACGAACTCCCCTTAAAAAGCCGTATCGGTATATGGTCGCCGCTTAATGGAGAGGCGTCACGGTATTCCGGTAACGTGCACAATCCGTACTCTTTTTCCTTTAAAATGCGCAATACAAACACTCTCATTATTTAAATAATTACTCTTTAAAAAATTGTTTATCAGGATACATCCTTCTTTCGAGCTATATATTTGTAATAAATGCATTAATTTTCAATTGAACAAGTGTCTACGTAAGAAGATGCAATTAAAAAAAAGACAAATATACTGGTACAATTATACTTTTTAAAAAAATATTAGAACAAATGCATCTGTCTTCCTCGTCATTCGTTTATTATAATTGCATTAAAAATTACATAAATTTTTTTCCGAAAAAAGAATGACTAGAAAGACAAATGTAATTGATTAAACGATTTACAAAGAGTACTTGTACCAGTAATTTTATTTTTTTTAATTTCATCTTCTTTCATAACTATTTGTTGATTTAAAAAATTAATTAGTGTAATTTCAAATGCATTGATTAAAAACAAACAGCTAGAGAAACAGATGCATTTGTTTGAATAATTTTTCATGGAGTAACAGCATAAATGAATAGTGTAATCAATAGTTCAATCAATTGCATCTATCTTTCTAGCTATTTGTTTTTTTAAAAAAACGATTTATGTAATTTTTAATGCAATTATAATAAACATATAACTAGGACGATAAATGCAATTGTACCAGTATAATTGTATTTTTTTTAATAAACACTTGTTTATTTGAAAAATTAATTTATGTAATTGTATCAATTGTTTATTTAAAGTTCATTTGTACGATCAAGTGGCTCGAGAGACAGATTTAATTAGATAAATATTTTTTTGCTACAGAAATAAAACGAGTAATTAGATTATTTTTTGATTATATCTTTTTCCGTAGATATTTGATTATTGAAAATTATTCATGTAGTTTTTCTATTTTGTATCTATTTGTTTATTAAAATAATCAATTCGGATAATTTATTATCCATTGATAATCAACAATTGACAAGGAAAACAAGTGAAATAGCTTAAATAAATTTTTGAATAATAATTAATCAAATAATCGTCTTTATTCTAATACATCTTAATTCTTAGGCATTTGTTTATTTGAAAAATATTTCATGTAATTTATTACATGTATTTATAATTAACAAATCGCTAAGGAAAAAAGTGCAATGGACTGATTAATTTTTTAAATAATAATTGAACAAGTAGTCAACTTATTTTTGCAACTTCATCTATTCTTTTAGTCATGAGTTCATTAAAAATTTATAAATTATTCATTTAGAATAAATTTTTAAAGATCAAATGGCTATAGAAAGACAGTTGTAATTGGATAAATAATTTTCTTCAAGTGCACTTAATTTAAAACAGTCATTAAATAATTAATTTTCTTTTTATTAATTTATCTTTTTTTTTAGGCATTTATATATTAAAAAAAAAATTTATGTAAATTTTGATGCATAGATTACAAATATATAGCTAGAAAGAAGGATGTACTCTGATAAATAATTTTTTTAAGATCTCAATTATTCAAATAATGAGTATGTTTGTATTGCGCATTGTAAAATCAAAGTGGTACAGATGGCGCACGTTACCGGAATACCATGAGCCCCTCGATTAAGCGTCGTCCTGCACCCGTATTCACACATACATGTAATACTACATATATGGGTGCATTCCTTTAATAAAAAATTCTTATTCGTTTTCGTTTTTCGCCCTGTAATACCGGCCAAATTTTTATAGAAAAAAACTGTTTCTTGTAGTGGCAATATTGGCACATGACATTATTTTTCTTTACTCTAATTACGGTCGTATAATGACCTTTTTACGTTTGATGTTCAATGTTTATAAGTAAAATAAACGAAAATTTTTGGCGAATATTTGTTATCAAAATTGATTTTCCAAGATTATCATATATTAATAGTCTAAGAAAATTTATAGAGGATTTTATCATTTTTGTCGTTGTTTCTGTTTTTAGTCTTTTGTCGGTATTACAGAGCAAAAAACGAAAACGAAAACGAATTTTTTATTGAAAGATTATTCACAGGGCAAAATAAAATTTACAATTTGAGGCTTTTTTTCCACTAAGGGCGCTTGAAAAAGTTTGTATCAAACTTCTAAGATTGGATATAATTCATGACTGGAGAGCTCATGTTTGGTCTGTCAAGTTAGAGTAAAGATCGATATTATTATGATGATACCTGTATGTTAACTGATGTTATCATAAGAATTGAACCGTAACCTACGATTACAAATGTAAATAAATAAAGCTGTCAAAACATTTGTTATTTATCATTAAAATTAGCTATAGGTGTTGGAGCTCTTCATGGACATGCTCGTCAAATCAATGAAAATAAATATATTGAAAATAAAATACAAAGTATCAATGATATATAAGGAGAAATAATGCTATTCGTCAAATGTCAATTCCGTTTGCCATATTGGATGATAGAAGATTTTTTAACCGTTTCAGGTATTCAGAGTATATGTAATTAATTAATAATGAAACGTATAACATTTTGAATAGCCTTTATAAATCCTTTTTAATAGGCTTCCAAAACAAGTTGTCTTGTGGTTGTTTGAACGAGTGGAACCACATCTCCCTGATGAAGGAACAGGCACAAGTTTACCCAATTTAGTAACTCTATCGGCAACTGACGGCGCTAGTCTTGGTCAGTACCGAAGTCAAGGTCATATGTTATTATTATTGTGTGGCTCAGTTAAAGTATTTTTTTGTGTAAAAAAATAAAATACAACTAAATAATACATAATAACATTCAATTTTTTATATTATCATTAGTGGATACATTAATAGCAAAGGAATGAGACAGACTAAAAAAAAAAACAAATTTATTTATCCCTGTTGAAAATATTTCCACGAGTGATGCGATGAGGTAAATTTACTTACTTCATACACCCATTTTGACCGTTGGCCGCCACTTGTCTTTCCACCCAAATGGTCGGCCACTGAAACTGCTTATTGTACTCGCCAAGACAAGTCGAATTAACCTATTTCAGCTCGTGATGCGATGAGGTAAGTAAAAGCACGATGGGCTCCCTAACTATTATATCATTATTTGATTAATAACTAATTGTTGAAAAGTTAATAAATTCTAAAATTGCTTCATCTAATTTTACCTAATTATTCGCTTATTATCTAAATTATAGTGATCTTTAATTGTTACTATCAGTCCCTAACTTCACGGAGCTTTATATTTTAACATTTGTATTCATTTTTAGAGTAAACTGTTAACCAATTAATGAACAGGCATTATCAGCTGACAATAACAACGATAACTACTTCAATAAGTTTTACTTTAGAGGTTTACGACCGGTATCATACCCTGGTCTTATATCAACCCAACACTGCCCAACACACTGTAAGCAAATAGTTACGGAAGAAGATATAATTGAAAAAAAAACCCAATTACTCGTCTAATTATTGATCGAAAAATTATTCATCTAATGGCATCTGTCTCAAGCCATTTGATCTCAAAAATGAATTTTGAATGAATAATTGATGATTTTTTAATGAATAATAATAATAGTAATAATAATACTTTTTTAAAAAATATTTAAACAACTGAACGGGTGCATTCCTTTAATAAAAAATTCTTTTTCGTTTTCGTTTTTCGCCCTGTAATACCAACAAAAAACTAAAAACAGAAACACGACAAAAATGATAAAATTCTCTATGAACTTCCCCAGACTATTTATGTATGATAATCTTGGAAAATCAATTTTCATAACAAATATGCTCCAAAATTTTTGTTTATTTCACCTATAAACGTTGAATATTAAACGTAAAAAGGTTATTCCTTCCATAATTGGAGTAAAAAAAAAATAATGTCATGTGCCAATACTGCCACTACAAGAAACAGTTTTTTCTTATAAAAATTTGGTAGGTATTACAGGGCGAAAAACGAAAACGAAAAAGAATTTTTCATTAAAGGAATGCACCTTTTACCTTCTAGTTTTATTATATTTCAGTGGTGTCGACAGGCAGCGCTTCGAAAGCATTAACTGCCATACACTTTCTTCTTTAGGGCGCACTGCCACTCAGGCCCGAGGCATCCCGCGGAGAGTATCTTGGACTTTTTTAGCTATACCCTTAAGATACAATAAAAAGTTCATTTTCTGGGCTTACCTGAACAGAAAATTCTCAGTCTCAAACGAACTTAAAATCCTTTGAAGTTTATTTGACCAACTGGAAAGTCTTCGAAAGACTTCCTATGATCTTTTTATATTCCAGTTTTATTATATTTCAATGATTTTTACGCTGTTTCTTGTCATAATTTATAATAAATTTATAGATTTCTAACAAAAAGCTTTTGAAGCGCCCCCTAAAGAAACCCTTATGAGAACATCCTCTTATTCCTCTTAATCTAGGTGAATATGCCCTTCGAGTGTGTGTGTGTTTAACTGACAAATAAGTTGATATATTGATGTTTTTTTAATTTCAAACTATTATTGTGAAGTGAAACGGTCCGGAAGCTTATCTTAATTTAATTTTCTTTTCGTTATTTTTTTTTTTTCAATGAAAACAAATTATCAAGTTTTAATATATTTCTCTTTATTTTTTCTATTCATTTCGATTATTTTTCATATAATGATATGAGATTTTTTTTTTCAAAACTGCATTATGATTAAGAGTAAGTTGTTTTGTGTTTAAATGAGTTTCATAATTTTCATTTGCCGTTAAAAAATTTGTGTAATGCATATATATTTGTTGAGTATTGGAAACTCTTTCAATAAATAAAATTTATCGAAATTATTTTGAATCATAAATTAATTTAAATTGATTAAAATTAATATTCTTAATTACAACTCCATTGAACGATATTGTAGGTCTGTACTTTACCGGTCGAGTAGCTTGAAAAAAAAAATTGATACAGTAGTTGGTAGTACAGAAAAATACAGATTTTTTGTGAGTTCCATACAAAAAATCATAGGGTGCATTCATGAAGACTAGAGATTGAGAGAGTTAGCTCTATGGAGTGGGGAGTTAGACAAATGGGACCAAAAACATCGTACACTTCTCTATAGAGATCTAACCTATGGGCGGGGTTTAGTCACTCACGCACGCACTTATTGTGTAAAGTCTCCTCAGTGAGATAATATGGCGAAGTCCGGACGATTTCACTTATATATGTAATACTATTGTATTGCTAAAATCCCATATATGTAATACTACTATATTCCTAACATCCAATCTTTCCAATAAGTGGAGTTTCTCCTTAGGCAAGAGCGTTGATGATATGGTATTCTTTTTTCAGAAACGTGAAAAATGAGAAAGAGTAGGGAGCGTAGGGAGGGAATCGGATTAACTCGGCAACTCACCAACACTATTTCAACTTTCTCACATATATCAAATAAATTTATCGTTTTGCCTGTTGTCATTTCTGAAGGTTCGGTTGATCTAATGGTGATGGTAAGTTGTCGACTTAATCCGATTTTCTCTCTACGCTCCCTACTTGATCTTATTTTGCACGTTTCTGAAAAAAGAAGACCATATCGTCGATGCTCTTGCCGGGAGGAGGTTCGAATCAGCCATATTAGCAATATAGTAGTATGACATATATGATTTTACTATTTATAGTATGATATCATCAACATAGTATACTGTATCAATTTTGTAATGTAATTCATATCGGCCGGAAATAGTTCACTGAACGCTACCAGATGCCATGGTGAATAAGTTAGATCCCTACAGCAGTATTACATATAACTCTGTACTATAGCATAGAACTCTGGTCGAAAACTATGCTAGTCGACCAAGAAGGCTGGAAGTACAAAAGGAATAACACCCTTTCTCAACGCATATAAAAATAACTAGACTCATTGGTTAGATAAAGTAGACTGTCATGACTTCTTTTGCGTCTGCATATATGTAGTATTACATATGTGTGCGTCCGGCGTATTGTATATCCATCTCTTTTTTCATCCATTAAAAAAAAGAAATAAATAAATAAATATACAATGCGCCGGACGCAAAAGAAGTCACATCATGACAGTCTACCTTACCATGCGTTTGATTTATAGAGTGAAACCGTCAGAAGATCACGATGATCAATCAGCACATGCGCCAGAATTCAGTTATACATATCAATACATATAAAATATGCGTGTCTGTGTTTCCACTTCCTTACCGAATTTTTCAATCAGTCACGTACATATACAGAATTTCCATGATTCGTTATATTCTCGCGCATGCGCTAATTCATCATCGTGAAGTTCTTCTGACGGTTTCACCTTACGTTATCAGTTTCATATTTCTTGAAAGTTTGGCAACGCTGGGAGTGAATGTGTATTGTTGTTCGTTTCCGTCCATTTTCCCGAATGGCCGTTTTCCCGAACGAATTTTTTCCCGAATGAATTTTTAAAAAAATATTTTATTTTTTTTAATAAATTTTTATAAAACAATGTTGTGCGCCAATGCTTTTAAAAATGCCATTTCATCGTAATCATCATATCTCAGTATAATTGACGTGATACGATCTGTATCCGACCGACCGATAATGTAATTCTCTTCAAAATATTTAAACACAGGCTCAAGTTCATCTGGTGCTTCGCTTTTTAACTGACGAAAAACATCCGGTACTTCATCAACAGGTACAAAAGTCAAAGATGACATCATATATACATATGTATTTTGTATGATCGATTCAAAGGGTTATTGTATATCTCTTGTAGGCCTTCACTTTGTACTCGCCTATACGATAACTGCCCCAGATGATTCAATATGCCAAATGATTTTATTTATCTGTCAAATGAATTAACAGTATGAAGCTAGCTCGAACAAAAACAAAACAAAAAATATTCGGGAAAAAGTCTATCGGGAAAATCGTCTTTCGGGAGTAATTATTCGGGAAAAAGACCGGTAATCATTGTTGTTTGCAATACAAAAGGTACGAAACCACGAAACAGATTAAGCAAAATTAAGTTCTCTGACTTACTTTTAATCCTATTTTTTTCTTCTATTTCTTTATTATGAACTCAATTACTATTAGTTTCTATTGACCTATGAAAATAAATATTGAAGATTGTTCTTGGTACGATACTGTTACAATGGAAACAAATAATCGTTGTTTGGTCGAAAACTTAAATAATGGCCATTTGATGGTTTACGATGATAATATTGTACCTGAAACTTTAAAAGGATTACGTGTTGTGTCTGAAAAAGAAGCAACAGCAAATGTTCATGAACATTCTGTGCATTAAATTAAAAGATGACGTCACTCTAATCAAAATTAGGACGAGAATTTTTTTTATATGAATTTGGTATAATTTGAGTAAAGTAACGAATTTATATTCAAATTCTACTGTAACAATGCGCATATTTCAAGTAGAAATTAAGTAGTTTTGAATCGGCTATAAAGTTATATTTGAAAAGCCATATTATTTTTCATTGAAAAATTAGAGAACTCCTAAAGGGTTTTTATTGCATATTGTAATCTTCTAAAGAAATATCGATTATTTTGAAGAAAACTTTAAACAGCCCAGTCTGCCTGCACCCCTAAATCTCAATTAATTATTATTAATCGAACTATTTTTTTCTATAGGATATTAACTTCACATCAATATTCTCAAAAAAAAAAAATTCCATAAAATCCATATGATAGATTTTTTTAATTTCATCAACCCCAAGCTAATTAGAAACGAAACAAAAAAACAGCAACCATTAGCATGGAAAAACTACAATCGAGGTGCGAATAGTCAAATTCATTTTTCTACTTTTTTCATCAAAATATGATAAATTTACATAAAGTATTCGTAAGTGCCTTGATTTTGGATACCACATCAAAATTTCTTGTCAACGAATTGATTTTGCAGGATCCACTAAGTTATTTGGAATTCCAGTCCAAGAATAGTGGGCCGTGTTTTTTCAAGTTTTTTTATGCTTGCGTTTGATATCCATACGAATGTACTGTTGATTCACAATCCTATCTTTCTGCTTTCACAAGTATTTTACAATCTTGATCAATATATGTCAAATTTCTTACCTCAATTGTAACCGCTGCACTATGCCAACCTCCTGCTGATACTCGTGTAATATCAAGGTCTTTCAAAGCCTTGATTAATTGCGGTTCGTCGCAGTTTTCAAGATTCCCATGCCCAAGCTGACCTCTTCTGCAAAATTATAAAAATTAAACTCACAGATTATTAAAATATTACATCGAGTTTCTTTTAATTATGATGTAACGGAATGATAAGTAGTAGATATACTAACGTGCCCATGCCCATCGAATAAATATCTCCATCATTGGACATCATAATTGAGTGCTCTAAACCACAGGCAAAATTACTGAATTTTATGTTCTTTGGATTTTTAACGGAATTCGGAAAACTGAAAATTCGTCCTTAAAGAAACATACTTAGACATTTTATTGCAAAACATCTTTTTAAAATGTTACATGCGTTACTTCAGTGATTCTCGATTAATATTTACCTAAATTAGTGAGGGCTAGAATGAGAGTATATTCAGCAATTTGAATAACATACTCAAAACTTTGGTTGACATTATTTCTAATCAAAAGATCAATTTTCTTCCATTTATCAGTGTAAATGTTATGTTGCCATATGTCGTGATGTTCTGTTAGAATTGTAATATACTCTTTACCTGCACTCACTGACTGAATTCTGCTATGATCAGGAACAATCAAGTTTTTGAGTTCTTTGTTCCAAGCGTCACAACATAGAGTTAGACCTGTATTTCGGAAAACTATCAAATAGTTCCAGCTACTGGTGATTAAAGTAATATTGCCTTTGAAAATTTCCGACTGTGAGTCGACAACTGGATTATAGTGTCCTATTACTTTAGGGCAAGGATTTAACCCAAAATAAAGTAACATATTTTGATAACAGAACAATCGGTAAAAAAAATCAATACATATCAATTATTACACCCTTCAGTACACGAATAAACCACTAAAATATAATAAAACTGGAAGGTGCAAAAGTGTCGCCGACAGAGAAACGAAGTTGGTGCCAGTGATGGGCTTGTAAATTACAATAATTTAGATACATGGCTGACTTTCATACATGAGGTAATTACATACATTTTTTTGCGCCATCTTACAGCAACCTCGAAACCTCGATTCTACAGTCAGTAATTTCAAATTTTTTTTTTTTACATTGACAAAAAATAAAAAAAAATGACAAGGATAAACTCTATTTTTATTTTTTATATGTCAAATTGATGCAGGTTAATCATTAATGTTTATACGTTATGGTTCACGTTTAATTCTTATTTTACAACGATAAGTTAATTTTATTGATTGAACAATAAATATTATAATTGTCATCTATAAATATTGTTATTTATTATATTTATTCAATAATATAATATGTTTGATCGATGAATACAATTTATACTGTTTGATTATTATTGCTGATAATTGAAGAGAAATATGTCAAATATGAACTTAATAAACCTGTATGAAAACAAATATACCTATGTAATTATCAAAACAAAACTGTTCGTACTCCATAAATAAAAATATAATGAAATTACTTATTTGCTATACTCACAGCTGTATTTTTAATGTTCTTGGATGTCATTTTGTTATAGTTATTATGCAAAAATATTTTTTTTAATTGGTATAATTGTTTAATAATTGTGTCAAATTTAATTGTTTATTGTTTATTATTATAAACATGTCAAGAGGCACGGTAGTGCCTCGAGTCAAGTATGAGAAAGGAAATATATATGTGTGTGTAAGAGTAACTACCGTGCCTTATTATACACGACACATTGGTGACCCCTTCCGTCCCCAATTATTTATGAATCAATTAAAATATGATGGAATCAATTAAAAAATACGGGGTTTTGTAATGATCCCATAAATCAATGTCAAGCTTTTTTTTAAAAAAAAAATCAGATTTTTTAGTGGCTTATTTTTTTTTTTATTGAACAATCAAATTAACGGTTGCGATTTTTTGGCTGAAAAACCAGATTTCTGATTTTGTTAAGTTGGTAGTACGGTATAACATTATTATAAAAATTTTTTTTTTTTTTTTTACTTTTCTCACTTGCTCATTTTTGTTGGCTACACTGCAGAGTTGACATATGAATATATGATAAATATTGCAATATTGTATATTAAAAATAATAAACATCAAATGATAGACTGGTAAAATAATTATAAATAAAAATTAAACTTGATGATATATAAATTGTGTATGTTACAAAAAAAACTTTACAAAAAGATGTGATATCTAACAAAAAACAAAAAACAAGTATTTTGTACAAAAAAAAGAGTCAAGTACTCGAAATTGTAGTGAATTTGTAATGTAACTTGTTTTGCCATTAATTAATCTAAAATGTTAAAAAAAAAAAAAAAATAATAAAAAAAAAAAATTATACTTGACCCTGCTAAACATAAGATTGAATAATGTTGGCTTAAAATTTTATTTTTAATTTAGGAAAAACTACGCAGGGTCAAGTATAATTTTTTTTTTTTATTATTTTTTTTTTTTTTTTAACATTTTAGATTAATTAATGGCAAAACAAGTTACATTACAAATTCACTACAATTTCGAGTACTTGACTCTTTTTTTTGTACAAAATACTTGTTTTTTGTTTTTTGTTAGATAAACATGTAAAACAGGAACTGACAGCTTGCTTTTTGTTGACAATCGGTAAAAAAGAGGCTCTAAAAATGGCGACGGACTGAAATACATAAATTACATGTAAATGACAGTAACTTACACGTATTGTAATAAAGTCAAAATATTGGTGTGTTCGTTCACTATTCACACCGAGCATATGCACGGAGCGTATGCAAGGAAGCGCTAGAGTCGTGCGGCCATTTGAAGAAACTTTATTGATAAAATTTACTAACGCATTGGATTCGGAAAGAAAAATAACAACACCATAACTAATTAGCAATTAATAATTATGAAAGACAGCAAAAGAACTGAAAAAAACAAATAACAATAAATAAATAGTAAATTTTATTAAAAAAGTTTCTTCAAATGACCGCACGACTCTAGTGCTTCCTTGTATACGCTCCGTGCATACGCTCGGTGTAAATAGTGAACGAACACACCATATATGTTTTGTTCATGGAGGTCTATAAGGAGGACAAGAAGACTAGAAATACAGGAGGAGTAACTCGCCTCGAATATGTCAAAATTTACTGAGGATGACGGAATGGAGCAATTTAGTAACTCGACCACTGACGGCGCTAGTCTTGGTAGGTACCGAAGTCAAGGTCATATGTTATTATTATTGTGTGGCTCAGTTAAAGTATTTTTTTGTGTAAAAAAACAAAATACATTTATTTATTTAAAAATTAATATTGTCTATGGATGCATCTAATTAATGAATGCCTGAAAATTATTTTTAAATAAGCAATTAGCTATACAGAATGAGATTAACTCAAAAAAAGGCAATTTATTAAACAATTTTTGCTGGATAAAATATCTTTTTTGCTGCATCTATTGTCGTAGATAATTTTTTTTTCAAATGTTCAATAAATGAAAGCATGTAAATTATTTTTAAATAGACAAATAGCAAAAAAATGAGATGGATCCAAAAAAAAGATAATTTATTAAATAATTATTGCAGAGTAAAATATTTTTTTTGAGTACATCAATTTTCTTAGGTATATTTATTTTTTATTTGTTAAATAAATAATTGCACCCTATTTTTTCTTTTTGATATTTTACTCAGCAATAAGTATTTAATAAATTATTTTTTTTTTTCGGTCCATCTCATTCTTTAGCTATTTGTCTATTTAAAAATAATTTACATACTTTTATTCATTCAAAATTTAGAGAAAAAATAGCTAAGAAAATAGACGCAGCAAAAAAGATATTTTATCCAGCAGAAATTGTTCAATAAATTGTCGTTTTTTAAGTCCATCTTTTTTTTTAGCTATTTTTTTACTCATAAATATCTATCTTGACACAAAAATAAGTAGTAAACAAAAAAACATGTGATTTTGACTTCGGTACTAAGATTAGCGCCGTCAGCGGCCGATAAAGTTACTAAATTGCTCGATTCTGTGAGCCTCAGTAAATTTTGAGAGATTATTCTCCTCATAGACCTCCATGATATATGAGGTGTGTTCGTTCACTATTCACACTGAGCGTATGCACGGAGCGTATGCAAGGAAGCGCTAGAGTCGTGCGGTCATTTGAAGAAACTTTTTTAATAAAATTCACTATTTATTTATTGTTATTTGTTTTTTTTCAGTTCTTTTGCTGTCTTTCATAATTATTAATTGCTAATTAGTTATGGTGATGTTATTTTTCTTTCCGAATCCAATGCGTTAGTAAATTTTATCAATAAAGTTTCTTCAAATGGCCGCACGACTCTAGCGCTTCCTTGCATACGCTCGGTGCATATGCTCGGTGTGAATAGTGAACGAACACACCAATAGAAATACGTTTGGGCCCAAACTGGTGTTGGTGGTGCTGGTGCGTCCCTTCTACTTTTTTTCAGATCACTCTCAAACGTAACGTCGGTCTTGCGTGTCGATGGTCCTGCGTGTCGACAGTCTGCCGTGACGACGCTCGAGCGTTATATGTTTTTTTTTTACCGCCTAGAGAACGTAAAAAAGTTTCACTTCAAAAATGGTGGCTGTACTCAAAAAATTATTTTCAACAGTGATAATTGTTTAATAAATTGTATTTTTTTGAGATCATCTCATTCTGTATAGCTATTTGTTTATTAAAAAATCATTTACAGTCATTCATTTATTTAAATAATAAAAAATCAATAGTATCTATGGACGCAGCTAATAAATGAATGCCTGAAAATTATTTTTAAATATGCAATGAGGTATACAGAATGAGATGATCTCAAAAAAATTCAATTTATTAAACAATTATCCCTGTTGAAAATAATTTTTTGAATACAAATATTTTTTTTAGCTATTCGCTTTTAATTTTTAAAATAAATCAAAGCATGTAAATGATTGTTGAATAAACAACATTAATTATTGAATAATTATTGCTGGGTAAAATATTTTTTCGAGTACATCTATTTTTTTGGGTCCATCACATTCTTTAGCTATTTGTCTATTTGAAAATAATCTACATGCTTTTATTTCATAAAAATCTAAAGAAAAAATAGCTAAGAAAATATATGCAGCAAAAAAAAATATTTTATCAAGCAACAATTATTTAATAAATTGTTTTTTTTTGTGTTCATCTCTTTCTTCAGCTATTTGTTTACTCAAAAATAATTATCTTGACACAAAAAAAGTAGTAAACAGAAAAACATGTGATTTTGACTTCGGTACTAACTGAGACCAGCGCTGTCAGTGGCTGATAGAGTTACGAAATTGCTCCATTCCGTGATCCCCAACAGCTCTCTATCCTAATACATTGTGTGACGTCACAGATTACCCTCCTTGTAAAACTCCATGCTCCGATAATAACTTTGCTCTAATTGGCAGTGAAATGGCGTCAGTTCTCTAAGGCAAAAGACACTGTTGTCACACTTATCTTATATTACCAGTATGCAGTGTTTCAATATTTCCTTTTGTTTACGTATTAATGAAACTCCAGATAAAGATTGAAATTTCTCGATCACTCATAATGTGTATAAACTTAGACCAATTCCTGATCTAATAAATTTAATTCTAAAACTAGTCAATAAGTGAAAATTTGTAAAGCTACAAGTAAAGTGAGAGGTGAATCAATTGAGTAACTTGTCATGTTGACATCTTAGATAGATCATAAGGCGGTAAATTTAAACTAACTCAAAAAGACTAAAGTGTTGAAAAATTAAACTATGTGTTAATAAATAGTTGAATCTATCTCCAATTAATTGAAAAATAAAAGAAAAATTATTAAGATCATGATGGAAGACGAAGAAGCTCAAGGTGTTCTTCTCAGAGACATAGGAGGTACACAGTTTATTACGATACAAAGAACTGAAGAAAGAGACGGTGAGTCTTTAGAGAATCAATCATTTATGACAATTAACATGGTTACTGACATGATCAATGGAGTTGGTACAGAATACAACTCCGCCACTCAGTATTACGAAACCGATGATCTTCTTAATCATGACATGAGAGAGGTAAAATATTCTTTTTTTTCACCTATTTCTAAAATTTCAAGTTAGTAATATCAATAAAGTGTTTCTTCTTTTCCTAAGGAGGACCAGAAATTAGCGGCAGCTTTGGTGGCGGTTCAATTTCAACATAAACATCAGCAAACTCAACCTCAAGCTGATCCATCTTTGCCTGATGTCTCTGAGCTTGCAACACTAGCCGCTGTAAATACTTATGAAATTCAATCAATTTCAGTGCCAACCACTCAGCAAACACCACCACCCATGAAACCATTTAAACGTATTAATCATCATGTCAAGCAAGAATTTATTAACGTTAAAAGCGAATATGACATTGATATTTCAGCTGATAGCAGTGAGGATGCTAATCCAAGCCCTGTACGGAAAAAATCACTACCACATAAAAAACGAATTGCCAAAAAGCTTAAACAACAAACTGGAAAAATCCCAACTAGTAAAAACAATATCTCGAAAATCGTTCATCAAGAAATCATATCATTAGAACCTAATAAAGAGCCGATAGTACAATTGTTTAAATGTGAAATATGCAAAAGCGAATTTGGCAGACAATTAAGATTTTTCGAACATCTAAAATCCCATTACGAGCCAGTTAAACAAGAAACGAAAACTGTACAAATAACTGATACTAATATGATAATTTCTCCATTACCAAGTATTCAGCCTTCAGAAAATAATGAAATAGAAGAATTCAGCGAACCTGAGGACTTGATGGAGGGAATACGCGGTGTTGTTGAAAAAACTGGAGCACATATCGATGATGAAACAGAATCATCACTACTAAGTAGTGTTGATAACTCATCTACATTATGGTCAATAACTGATGTAGTACAATCGGTTACCCAAGAACAAACGGAGCAGTCAACAATTGATAAGCAAAATATACAGTCTGATACACATGTTGCTGAAGAGATAAAAAAAAAAAAAACAGCTAAATCAAAAAAAACAAAAGATGATATGACTTGTCCACAATGTGATAGATCTTTTCACCATAAAAATAGCTTAATTTATCACTTGAGGTCGCATACAGGAGAAAGGCCACATCAATGCGAAATTTGTGGCAAAAGTTTTTTTGCGACAAGTGCTTTAAAAGTACACAAGCGACTTCATAGTGGTGACAAACCTTACAAATGTGAAGATTGTGGTCGTCATTTTCGCCAATGGGGCGATTTGAAATACCACTCAATGAGTATCCACTCTGAACAACGTCAATTTCAATGTGAATATTGTGGCAAAGATTTTGCTCGAAAATATTCACTAATTGTGCATCGTAGAATACATACGGGTGAAAAAAATTATCGATGTGAATATTGTAATAAAAGTTTTAGAGCAAGTAGTTATTTACAAAATCATAGGAGAATACATACTGGTGAAAAGCCACATCCCTGTACTGTTTGTGGCAAACCATTTAGAGTGAGAAGTGACATGAAAAGGCACATGCAGACACATAATAGAGGCAGAACTGAAAGACCAACTTGTAAAACTGCTTCTAGTAAAAATAATGAAAATGTTAATGAAGATTCTGAAGTTGGTAAAAATGCAAAAACTGTACAAGATCTTGTTCAGGAATTAAAACTCGAAGTTGAGTCAAGCAATGTTGTTGATATCGTTTCATCTGAGGATAATCCTGAAAGTATTTTGCCACATGAGGGAGGGCAAAACTTGGAATATTCAATTGTTACTGCTCAAGACAGAAATGTTGACAGAGATCCATTAGAAGCTGTTAGAACTTCAGATACTTTGTGAGTATTTTAAATATTTTTACATTCAATATTTTTCCAATAAAATTTTTTTTGTTTTCAGGCAATACTTCTTCATGTAACAAAGAAAATTCTATTCCGTCGAATTACTGACCGAGTAAAAGGAAAAATATGTTTTTTGTTATAAAAAAAATGAATAAATACAATACATATTCATACTATAACTATTTCTGGGTACGGTCTGATAAGCACTTTTTCAAAAAAAGACGTTAATTTTCAATTGAAAATAAAATTGTAGAGTACATACACAGAACATGGTGTAGACGTGTAAGCGACAGAACTTCAGTATGGCTACTTTATCCCGGCTTCATTTTGATAAAAAGTATTAGTTAGTTTTATTTAAATTCTTGCTCGAAGAGACTATCGATCATTACATAATGTTTCTTTTTTTCTTTTTTTGTCTATTTTTTTGTAGCTGAAGACACTGTTTATGGGTTTTAATATTAACTGATTTTTTTCGAAAATGTCTCAAATTATTGGATATCGAATCTTCTAGCTAGTTCCGGAAATTAAAAATTTAAAAAACTAACCCTTTCTTTCCGAAATAATGCAAAAACTTCTAAAAATTTCATTGAAGAACATAATTTTGTCAACGCATCGTCTCTGTAACAGCCGGGGATAATCTCACGAAATGTGGTCAGTGTGATGTCAATATACTGAATAGTGCATTGAAGAGATTTTTTTTATTAATCTTCATTTGTTTACGAGCTATAAATTTTTAAATATTGATGGATTTTTTGTAAAAATACGCGTAACTACATATTTTGGTCAGATAAAATACTATCTATTGTTTTAGTGTCGTCTATCTGTGTAGATACATCATGAAACATTTTGGTCAGAATCGTTATTATATAGTAATTATATAACTGAAAAAATTAAAAAATCAACCACTTTAAATTTCAACACTTTATTAATAGTATAATTCAATTTAAGTGTAAAAAAAATTGTAGAAGTGGAAATCCGCCTGAAAATCGGCTGTGAAAGAATAATATCCCTATTATTACCACTTACCCCTAGCGACAAAAAATAATGTTCGACGCATGTGACCAATGAGAGAGTACGCTCACAACTCTCTGACTGTGCACTTGTATCGAAATATACTATTTTAACACTTTTTTAAGTACATTTTTCAACATGGAATTTTCAAAAAAATTTTTTGTTGTTTTGTTCATTTTAATTTATTTATGCTAGCTTTAAGAAAACCTACGAATTCCTCCCAGACCCAATAATTTGAAACTTCTTGCCCAGACCTTTCAAATGTTTATGGTGTTTGTTTATGGAAATTTCCTAGATTGCCACAGAAATTAAATAAATCCAAAAACTGGTGCAAACATCCTGGCCTTGTTTATCAAGCTAGTTTTATGAAGTAATCCTTCATGCGCTTGAATTTTTATTAATTTTCTTGTAACTAATTACTCTGTAATTAATTATTGAAGTAGGCTACTCTTTTTAAGGTTAAATATGGGTTCTTATGAAGAGTCCGGTTCGACACCTATTCGATCGTGACTCGACACTCTAATGTTGCGCTCAGTCGACAGCATTTATAAAACGCAATTCACAAGCCTTAAATAAGAGAAATGAATTAAAAAAACAAAAAATGAATAAAATATTAAAATAACAATTTAAACTGACAAACATCTTGACTTTTATATGTTTTATAATATGGAATAAAAGTTTAAATTATACATAATAAAGAGGTTAGGTTCACACGATTCGTATATCTATTGGAGTCGAAAAGCTGTTGAGCCTCAGACGATTCATCGGTTGTTGACTCGGTCATTATTACCGGGAGATGGGCTTTACTAATGATATTTTTGTTGTTTTATTCAATAAAATTATTCATAAAAAATATAAACAATTTGTAAAAACAATAAAAAAAATTTTTCTTTGTTAATAATTTTTTAGTCTATTGTTAATAACAAATCAATAAAAAAAAACAAAACAAAACAGTATTTGAAAGCATTTAAACCATCAACAATAGCAAAAAAAATTTTTTTTCAACTTGCTATTACTCTATTGCTAGAGATGTGCGATATCAGCCGATATATCAAAGGCCGATATTCTTGCCCAATATTGACGATATTTTTATTCGATATCAGTAGGCGTCAAATATCGAATATTCGATATCATTTTCCAGATATCGTCATGAAAATATCGACCGACTTTACCAGCTGTAGAAGTAGAATCTTTGTTAATGTGTGTCTTAATGTGTTTAACAATTATTGATATTAAAAATTTTATTAATTATTAATAAGATTACAATTTTGTTTATAATTGAAAAACTTGGTTATTAGAAATTTTGTATTTCTAAGACATGTATAAATATAATGAAGGTAGGAAAAATTAATCATTATATTAACGACCAAATGTTTATATAACTTCAAAATTTAAGTATATCTTAATTTAAATAAAAAAAAAAAATTAATAATTAACAATACCTTAAAATTTGCCAAATTTTATCAATATTTAATTTGTTATTTAATTTTATTATAAATATTTAATTTGATTTGTTAATATTTATTCATTAAAAGTTGCCCCTGACTATAACAATTAATTCGATTATTTTTACATTTTTCTGTCATTGTTAATTAATTTTGTTAATTTTATTGAATTTTTAGATGAGATACTGTCATCTAAAAAACCTGTATCAAAAACAATGGACTATCAATTTCATATTTATTTCCAAATAAATAATCAGGAACTTGTTTGTTATTTGTTCAATCGTGAAAACTATGTAACTTTGTAAGAGCTCCATATAGTTAGCGGATGATAGTAACAATTAATGATTACTATAATTCAGATAATTAGCAAAT
>WSYQ01001524.1:0-11022 GCA_011426435.1 Lysiphlebus fabarum
GACGGCGCTAGTCTTGGTAGGTACCGAAGTCAAGGTCATATGTTATTATTATTGTGTGGCTCAGTTAAAGTATTTTTTTGTGTAAAAAAACAAAATACATTTATTTATTTAAAAATTAATATTGTCTATGGATGCATCTAATTAATGAATGCCTGAAAATTATTTTTAAATAAGCAATTAGCTATACAGAATGAGATTAACTCAAAAAAAGGCAATTTATTAAACAATTTTTGCTGGATAAAATATCTTTTTTGCTGCATCTATTGTCGTAGATAATTTTTTTTTCAAATGTTCAATAAATGAAAGCATGTAAATTATTTTTAAATAGACAAATAGCAAAAAAATGAGATGGATCCAAAAAAAAGATAATTTATTAAATAATTATTGCAGAGTAAAATATTTTTTTTGAGTACATCAATTTTCTTAGGTATATTTATTTTTTATTTGTTAAATAAATAATTGCACCCTATTTTTTCTTTTTGATATTTTACTCAGCAATAAGTATTTAATAAATTATTTTTTTTTTGGGTCCATCTCATTCTTTAGCTATTTGTCTATTTAAAAATAATTTACATACTTTTATTCATTCAAAATTTAGAGAAAAAATAGCTAAGAAAATAGACGCAGCAAAAAAGATATTTTATCCAGCAGAAATTGTTCAATAAATTGTCGTTTTTTAAGTCCATCTTTTTTTTTAGCTATTTTTTTACTCATAAATATCTATCTTGACACAAAAATAAGTAGTAAACAAAAAAACATGTGATTTTGACTTCGGTACTAAGATTAGCGCCGTCAGCGGCCGATAAAGTTACTAAATTGCTCGATTCTGTGAGCCTCAGTAAATTTTGAGAGATTATTCTCCTCATAGACCTCCATGATATATGAGGTGTGTTCGTTCACTATTCACACTGAGCGTATGCACGGAGCGTATGCAAGGAAGCGCTAGAGTCGTGCGGTCATTTGAAGAAACTTTTTTAATAAAATTCACTATTTATTTATTGTTATTTGTTTTTTTTCAGTTCTTTTGCTGTCTTTCATAATTATTAATTGCTAATTAGTTATGGTGATGTTATTTTTCTTTCCGAATCCAATGCGTTAGTAAATTTTATCAATAAAGTTTCTTCAAATGGCCGCACGACTCTAGCGCTTCCTTGCATACGCTCGGTGCATATGCTCGGTGTGAATAGTGAACGAACACACCAATAGAAATACGTTTGGGCCCAAACTGGTGTTGGTGGTGCTGGTGCGTCCCTTCTACTTTTTTTCAGATCACTCTCAAACGTAACGTCGGTCTTGCGTGTCGATGGTCCTGCGTGTCGACAGTCTGCCGTGACGACGCTCGAGCGTTATATGTTTTTTTTTTACCGCCTAGAGAACGTAAAAAAGTTTCACTTCAAAAATGGTGGCTGTACTCAAAAAATTATTTTCAACAGTGATAATTGTTTAATAAATTGTATTTTTTTGAGATCATCTCATTCTGTATAGCTATTTGTTTATTAAAAAATCATTTACAGTCATTCATTTATTTAAATAATAAAAAATCAATAGTATCTATGGACGCAGCTAATAAATGAATGCCTGAAAATTATTTTTAAATATGCAATGAGGTATACAGAATGAGATGATCTCAAAAAAATTCAATTTATTAAACAATTATCCCTGTTGAAAATAATTTTTTGAATACAAATATTTTTTTTAGCTATTCGCTTTTAATTTTTAAAATAAATCAAAGCATGTAAATGATTGTTGAATAAACAACATTAATTATTGAATAATTATTGCTGGGTAAAATATTTTTTCGAGTACATCTATTTTTTTGGGTCCATCACATTCTTTAGCTATTTGTCTATTTGAAAATAATCTACATGCTTTTATTTCATAAAAATCTAAAGAAAAAATAGCTAAGAAAATATATGCAGCAAAAAAAAATATTTTATCAAGCAACAATTATTTAATAAATTGTTTTTTTTTGTGTTCATCTCTTTCTTCAGCTATTTGTTTACTCAAAAATAATTATCTTGACACAAAAAAAGTAGTAAACAGAAAAACATGTGATTTTGACTTCGGTACTAACTGAGACCAGCGCTGTCAGTGGCTGATAGAGTTACGAAATTGCTCCATTCCGTGATCCCCAACAGCTCTCTATCCTAATACATTGTGTGACGTCACAGATTACCCTCCTTGTAAAACTCCATGCTCCGATAATAACTTTGCTCTAATTGGCAGTGAAATGGCGTCAGTTCTCTAAGGCAAAAGACACTGTTGTCACACTTATCTTATATTACCAGTATGCAGTGTTTCAATATTTCCTTTTGTTTACGTATTAATGAAACTCCAGATAAAGATTGAAATTTCTCGATCACTCATAATGTGTATAAACTTAGACCAATTCCTGATCTAATAAATTTAATTCTAAAACTAGTCAATAAGTGAAAATTTGTAAAGCTACAAGTAAAGTGAGAGGTGAATCAATTGAGTAACTTGTCATGTTGACATCTTAGATAGATCATAAGGCGGTAAATTTAAACTAACTCAAAAAGACTAAAGTGTTGAAAAATTAAACTATGTGTTAATAAATAGTTGAATCTATCTCCAATTAATTGAAAAATAAAAGAAAAATTATTAAGATCATGATGGAAGACGAAGAAGCTCAAGGTGTTCTTCTCAGAGACATAGGAGGTACACAGTTTATTACGATACAAAGAACTGAAGAAAGAGACGGTGAGTCTTTAGAGAATCAATCATTTATGACAATTAACATGGTTACTGACATGATCAATGGAGTTGGTACAGAATACAACTCCGCCACTCAGTATTACGAAACCGATGATCTTCTTAATCATGACATGAGAGAGGTAAAATATTCTTTTTTTTCACCTATTTCTAAAATTTCAAGTTAGTAATATCAATAAAGTGTTTCTTCTTTTCCTAAGGAGGACCAGAAATTAGCGGCAGCTTTGGTGGCGGTTCAATTTCAACATAAACATCAGCAAACTCAACCTCAAGCTGATCCATCTTTGCCTGATGTCTCTGAGCTTGCAACACTAGCCGCTGTAAATACTTATGAAATTCAATCAATTTCAGTGCCAACCACTCAGCAAACACCACCACCCATGAAACCATTTAAACGTATTAATCATCATGTCAAGCAAGAATTTATTAACGTTAAAAGCGAATATGACATTGATATTTCAGCTGATAGCAGTGAGGATGCTAATCCAAGCCCTGTACGGAAAAAATCACTACCACATAAAAAACGAATTGCCAAAAAGCTTAAACAACAAACTGGAAAAATCCCAACTAGTAAAAACAATATCTCGAAAATCGTTCATCAAGAAATCATATCATTAGAACCTAATAAAGAGCCGATAGTACAATTGTTTAAATGTGAAATATGCAAAAGCGAATTTGGCAGACAATTAAGATTTTTCGAACATCTAAAATCCCATTACGAGCCAGTTAAACAAGAAACGAAAACTGTACAAATAACTGATACTAATATGATAATTTCTCCATTACCAAGTATTCAGCCTTCAGAAAATAATGAAATAGAAGAATTCAGCGAACCTGAGGACTTGATGGAGGGAATACGCGGTGTTGTTGAAAAAACTGGAGCACATATCGATGATGAAACAGAATCATCACTACTAAGTAGTGTTGATAACTCATCTACATTATGGTCAATAACTGATGTAGTACAATCGGTTACCCAAGAACAAACGGAGCAGTCAACAATTGATAAGCAAAATATACAGTCTGATACACATGTTGCTGAAGAGATAAAAAAAAAAAAAACAGCTAAATCAAAAAAAACAAAAGATGATATGACTTGTCCACAATGTGATAGATCTTTTCACCATAAAAATAGCTTAATTTATCACTTGAGGTCGCATACAGGAGAAAGGCCACATCAATGCGAAATTTGTGGCAAAAGTTTTTTTGCGACAAGTGCTTTAAAAGTACACAAGCGACTTCATAGTGGTGACAAACCTTACAAATGTGAAGATTGTGGTCGTCATTTTCGCCAATGGGGCGATTTGAAATACCACTCAATGAGTATCCACTCTGAACAACGTCAATTTCAATGTGAATATTGTGGCAAAGATTTTGCTCGAAAATATTCACTAATTGTGCATCGTAGAATACATACGGGTGAAAAAAATTATCGATGTGAATATTGTAATAAAAGTTTTAGAGCAAGTAGTTATTTACAAAATCATAGGAGAATACATACTGGTGAAAAGCCACATCCCTGTACTGTTTGTGGCAAACCATTTAGAGTGAGAAGTGACATGAAAAGGCACATGCAGACACATAATAGAGGCAGAACTGAAAGACCAACTTGTAAAACTGCTTCTAGTAAAAATAATGAAAATGTTAATGAAGATTCTGAAGTTGGTAAAAATGCAAAAACTGTACAAGATCTTGTTCAGGAATTAAAACTCGAAGTTGAGTCAAGCAATGTTGTTGATATCGTTTCATCTGAGGATAATCCTGAAAGTATTTTGCCACATGAGGGAGGGCAAAACTTGGAATATTCAATTGTTACTGCTCAAGACAGAAATGTTGACAGAGATCCATTAGAAGCTGTTAGAACTTCAGATACTTTGTGAGTATTTTAAATATTTTTACATTCAATATTTTTCCAATAAAATTTTTTTTGTTTTCAGGCAATACTTCTTCATGTAACAAAGAAAATTCTATTCCGTCGAATTACTGACCGAGTAAAAGGAAAAATATGTTTTTTGTTATAAAAAAAATGAATAAATACAATACATATTCATACTATAACTATTTCTGGGTACGGTCTGATAAGCACTTTTTCAAAAAAAGACGTTAATTTTCAATTGAAAATAAAATTGTAGAGTACATACACAGAACATGGTGTAGACGTGTAAGCGACAGAACTTCAGTATGGCTACTTTATCCCGGCTTCATTTTGATAAAAAGTATTAGTTAGTTTTATTTAAATTCTTGCTCGAAGAGACTATCGATCATTACATAATGTTTCTTTTTTTCTTTTTTTGTCTATTTTTTTGTAGCTGAAGACACTGTTTATGGGTTTTAATATTAACTGATTTTTTTCGAAAATGTCTCAAATTATTGGATATCGAATCTTCTAGCTAGTTCCGGAAATTAAAAATTTAAAAAACTAACCCTTTCTTTCCGAAATAATGCAAAAACTTCTAAAAATTTCATTGAAGAACATAATTTTGTCAACGCATCGTCTCTGTAACAGCCGGGGATAATCTCACGAAATGTGGTCAGTGTGATGTCAATATACTGAATAGTGCATTGAAGAGATTTTTTTTATTAATCTTCATTTGTTTACGAGCTATAAATTTTTAAATATTGATGGATTTTTTGTAAAAATACGCGTAACTACATATTTTGGTCAGATAAAATACTATCTATTGTTTTAGTGTCGTCTATCTGTGTAGATACATCATGAAACATTTTGGTCAGAATCGTTATTATATAGTAATTATATAACTGAAAAAATTAAAAAATCAACCACTTTAAATTTCAACACTTTATTAATAGTATAATTCAATTTAAGTGTAAAAAAAATTGTAGAAGTGGAAATCCGCCTGAAAATCGGCTGTGAAAGAATAATATCCCTATTATTACCACTTACCCCTAGCGACAAAAAATAATGTTCGACGCATGTGACCAATGAGAGAGTACGCTCACAACTCTCTGACTGTGCACTTGTATCGAAATATACTATTTTAACACTTTTTTAAGTACATTTTTCAACATGGAATTTTCAAAAAAATTTTTTGTTGTTTTGTTCATTTTAATTTATTTATGCTAGCTTTAAGAAAACCTACGAATTCCTCCCAGACCCAATAATTTGAAACTTCTTGCCCAGACCTTTCAAATGTTTATGGTGTTTGTTTATGGAAATTTCCTAGATTGCCACAGAAATTAAATAAATCCAAAAACTGGTGCAAACATCCTGGCCTTGTTTATCAAGCTAGTTTTATGAAGTAATCCTTCATGCGCTTGAATTTTTATTAATTTTCTTGTAACTAATTACTCTGTAATTAATTATTGAAGTAGGCTACTCTTTTTAAGGTTAAATATGGGTTCTTATGAAGAGTCCGGTTCGACACCTATTCGATCGTGACTCGACACTCTAATGTTGCGCTCAGTCGACAGCATTTATAAAACGCAATTCACAAGCCTTAAATAAGAGAAATGAATTAAAAAAACAAAAAATGAATAAAATATTAAAATAACAATTTAAACTGACAAACATCTTGACTTTTATATGTTTTATAATATGGAATAAAAGTTTAAATTATACATAATAAAGAGGTTAGGTTCACACGATTCGTATATCTATTGGAGTCGAAAAGCTGTTGAGCCTCAGACGATTCATCGGTTGTTGACTCGGTCATTATTACCGGGAGATGGGCTTTACTAATGATATTTTTGTTGTTTTATTCAATAAAATTATTCATAAAAAATATAAACAATTTGTAAAAACAATAAAAAAAATTTTTCTTTGTTAATAATTTTTTAGTCTATTGTTAATAACAAATCAATAAAAAAAAACAAAACAAAACAGTATTTGAAAGCATTTAAACCATCAACAATAGCAAAAAAAATTTTTTTTCAACTTGCTATTACTCTATTGCTAGAGATGTGCGATATCAGCCGATATATCAAAGGCCGATATTCTTGCCCAATATTGACGATATTTTTATTCGATATCAGTAGGCGTCAAATATCGAATATTCGATATCATTTTCCAGATATCGTCATGAAAATATCGACCGACTTTACCAGCTGTAGAGGTAGAATCTTTGTTAATGTGTGTCTTAATGTGTTTAACAATTATTGATATTAAAAATTTTATTAATTATTAATAAGATTACAATTTTGTTTATAATTGAAAAACTTGGTTATTAGAAATTTTGTATTTCTAAGACATGTATAAATATAATGAAGGTAGGAAAAATTAATCATTATATTAACGACCAAATGTTTATATAACTTCAAAATTTAAGTATATCTTAATTTAAATAAAAAAAAAAAATTAATAATTAACAATACCTTAAAATTTGCCAAATTTTATCAATATTTAATTTGTTATTTAATTTTATTATAAATATTTAATTTGATTTGTTAATATTTATTCATTAAAAGTTGCCCCTGACTATAACAATTAATTCGATTATTTTTACATTTTTCTGTCATTGTTAATTAATTTTGTTAATTTTATTGAATTTTTAGATGAGATACTGTCATCTAAAAAACCTGTATCAAAAACAATGGACTATCAATTTCATATTTATTTCCAAATAAATAATCAGGAACTTGTTTGTTATTTGTTCAATCGTGAAAACTATGTAACTTTGTAAGAGCTCCATATAGTTAGCGGATGATAGTAACAATTAATGATTACTATAATTCAGATAATTAGCAAATAATTAGGTGAAATTAGGTAAAGCAATTTTAGAATTTATTAACTTTTCATTAATTAGTTATCAATTAAAAAATGATATAACGTCAAGTTAGCGGAAACTTGACCAAAATACAAAATTTTTACTAAAATCGATTGCAAATAATTAGCTCATTACATTTATCTAGTTTTTATAATTTATTAACGTTTTTATTTATTTATAAATTAATTATAAAAGTTGTTATCTTAGCGTGAGTTTTTTTATCGCACAGGTTTGTTTGGTGCACGCGCTAGTTTGAATTAAGGCTGCAATTAGAAAGTTTTGATTGATACTTTACAAATGATATAAGTACATAATAATTATCATCCAAATAATTAGCAAATAATTAGGTAAAATTGATTGAAGCAATTTCACAATTTATTAACTTTTATTGATTAGTCATTAACCAAATAATGATATGACGTCAAGTTAGCGGGAATTTATCCAAAATACAAAATTTTTATTGCAATCGATTGCAAATAACTAGTTTATTACTTTTATCTAGTTTTCATAATTTATTAATTAATTTTTATCATATTTATATGAATTCCTTATAAAAATATCATTAGTAAAAATAATATAATTCAGTTGATTGTAATTTGACACTGCATAATATCGATGTTACATTTTCATTTTCAAGTACATCTATCCTCGTTTATTTATCTACAAAAATAATACCAAAAGAACGACAAACTTCTTGAGAATAATAATTGTAAAATTTTTAATCATGACCATTCAATACAATTCCATTGTAAAATACAATCAGAATCGAATAATAAAAAGCTTTCTGAAAATGAAAAACATTTTTTCAAAAATATTGCATTTAAAAATACAGCGAAAATGATCGGTAATAGTAAATTTAAAGTTGGAAATAGCAACAATCGAGAATCTATAAAATGGAAGACACGTCTGATCAATGTAAAAAGCAGCAAAAGTCATGTGGATTTAATGCTGTTGTCCATTTAGTACAGTAATCTGGACTTCATGACAGAAATTATTATTTATATCTTCTATCATCAGGAAACGGATTAATTAAGTTTATTTAAAAATTCATGAAGAGGGGACCAATATTAACAATTTACAAAAGAAGAATTCAACTCTTGAGCCAAAAATTTGAAATTGTACCACTGAAGAAATTTAATAATGTTACATCACTTTTAACACATTTATTTAATGCTTAATATGGTCCTGTTGTAGCTATCTGTAATTTTTATTTCAAGTCAGAGACAAGTGTTTATAAAAAAAAAAAAAAGCAGTATACCTGGATGTTTCAAGTGATACACTGACAAAAAATTAGCTTCGATTTTTACACGTATTATTGTAAAATTTGGGACCGTAGTTGGTATCTGCGAAAATTATAGAATTTTTTGAAATTTTTACAAAAAAAAAAATAGAAACCCTACATTTTAATAAAAAAATGTAAAATTTTTATAATTTTTTCGTTAAAAAATATGATACTGAATGGAAAATTGTTTCAGAAAAAAAAATGTAAAGTTTACAAACAAAAAAAGTTAATTGTACATATTCAGGATGTAAATTTTTATTGATATGATTAGAAAGAAGAAAATACAGAAATATCAAATAAAAATATCAATATTTTACAGTAAATTTCACATTTTTCAAGTAGAAAATAAAATTCCAAAATAACTTGCTAAATTTCATATTATTTACTATAAATTTTATCATAAAAATTAGTGAAAAAATTATAAGATCAGTATTTATGTTCTGAATAAGTAAATGCCTGAAATTTTTTTTTTTTTATAAACAAATAGCTCTCTGAAGAGAGAAGAGTAATCAAGATAACAACTATTTATTTTTTATTTTTTAAATAAATAAATCATTTTTCAATCAACAAATAGCTAGAAGGAAGAATGTACTAAAAAAAAAGGACAATTTTTATTTTTAATTCTTTAATTAAATGAATTGTTCTTTAATAAACAACTAGCTAAAGGGAAGAATGTACGAAAAAAAAAAAGACAATTTATTTTTCATTTTTTTAATATACAAATAGCTAAAAGGAAGAATGTACTCAAAAAAAGGTAATTTATTTTTCATTTTTTGAATAAATAAATTGTTTTTCAATAAACAAATAGCTAAAGTAAAGAATGTGCTCAAAAAAAAGACCATTTATTTTCTATTTTTTAAGCTGCATCCATTTTCTAAGCTGTTCGGTTTCAGCAAATCAACAAATGGCTGAGGAAAAAGATATAGCCCAAGAACTATTTCAAGGAGAGATAGTTTTTTTGAAAATTGTCTATTTTTAAGTCCATCTCTTTCTTGAGCTATTTATTTATAATTTTTTTTTTTTTTGAGTACATACTTCTCTTTAGGTATTTGTTTATCAATAAATAAAAAATAAATTGTCTTTTTCTCAAGTACATTCTTTCCTTTAACCATTTGTTTATAAAAAAATGATTTTTTTATTCAGAAAATTAAAAATAAATTGTCTTTTCTTTTGTTCATTCTTCCCTTCAGCTATTTGTTTTTTAAAATAAAATTTATTCATTTATGAAATAAAAAAAAAATTGTCTTTTTTTTTAAGTACATTCTTCCCTCTAGCTATTTGTTTATTAAAAAACATTTTATTTATTTGAAAAATGAAAAATAAATTGTCTTTTGTTGACTACGTTCTTCCCTTTATTTATTTGTTTATCAATAAATAATTTATTTATTTGAAAAATAGAAAAGAAATTGTCTTTTTTCGAGTTCATTCTTTCCTTTAGCTATTTGTTTATTAAAAAACATGTTATTTATTTGAAAAATGAAAAATATATTGTTTTTTTTTTAGTACATTCTTCCCTTTAACCATTTGTTTATTAAAAAATGATTTTTTTATTCAAAAAATTAAAAATAAATAATGTCTTTTTCTTGAGTCCATCTTCTTCTTTAGCTATTTGTTTATCAATAAATTATTTATTTATTTGAGAAATAGAAAATAAATTCTCTTTTTTTTGTAATTCTTACATTTTTAGTTTAGAAAACAAAATTTCTACATTTCTACATAAAATATAAGAAACGCGCGATTACACAAAGAAAAATGAATTTTTACCGAATTTCAATACGGTCCCAAATTTTATAATTTTTGTTGTAAAAAACGCAGAAAATTTTTCTCAGTGTATATAATTGCAAAAAGTATGTCAATGGTAAAGTCAAAAACTGTCAAGAAACTATTTGTGAAACTTCTATTTTGAACTTTCATATCTTATTATTGAGTTAGATGTGGAAGCATCACTAGATTGTAACACTAGCCTTCACCGTCATCTCTCAGATGTTCCTAGTAACCTTGTATTTGATCAAATAATATTGAAGTAAGCATAACTTGAGAAAATCTTAATATCATATAATTTTTGGGTAAAAAGTCATAGGGTGCATTCCTTTAATAAAAAAGTATTTTTTGTTTTCGGTTTTCGCCCTGTAATACCGGCCAAATTTTAATAAGAAAAAACTGTTTCTTGTGGTGGCAGTATTGGCACATGACATTATTTTTTTTTACTCCAATTATGGAAGAAATAACCTTTTTACGTTTAATGTTCAACGTTTATAAGTGAGATAAACAAAAATTTTTTGG
>WSYQ01001525.1:0-89935 GCA_011426435.1 Lysiphlebus fabarum
TGTTGTTGAAAAAACTGGAGCACATATCGATGATGAAACAGAATCATCACTACTAAGTAGTGTTGATAACTCATCTACATTATGGTCAATAACTGATGTAGTACAATCGGTTACCCAAGAACAAACGGAGCAGTCAACAATTGATAAGCAAAATATACAGTCTGATACACATGTTGCTGAAGAGATAAAAAAAAAAAAAACAGCTAAATCAAAAAAAACAAAAGATGATATGACTTGTCCACAATGTGATAGATCTTTTCACCATAAAAATAGCTTAATTTATCACTTGAGGTCGCATACAGGAGAAAGGCCACATCAATGCGAAATTTGTGGCAAAAGTTTTTTTGCGACAAGTGCTTTAAAAGTACACAAGCGACTTCATAGTGGTGACAAACCTTACAAATGTGAAGATTGTGGTCGTCATTTTCGCCAATGGGGCGATTTGAAATACCACTCAATGAGTATCCACTCTGAACAACGTCAATTTCAATGTGAATATTGTGGCAAAGATTTTGCTCGAAAATATTCACTAATTGTGCATCGTAGAATACATACGGGTGAAAAAAATTATCGATGTGAATATTGTAATAAAAGTTTTAGAGCAAGTAGTTATTTACAAAATCATAGGAGAATACATACTGGTGAAAAGCCACATCCCTGTACTGTTTGTGGCAAACCATTTAGAGTGAGAAGTGACATGAAAAGGCACATGCAGACACATAATAGAGGCAGAACTGAAAGACCAACTTGTAAAACTGCTTCTAGTAAAAATAATGAAAATGTTAATGAAGATTCTGAAGTTGGTAAAAATGCAAAAACTGTACAAGATCTTGTTCAGGAATTAAAACTCGAAGTTGAGTCAAGCAATGTTGTTGATATCGTTTCATCTGAGGATAATCCTGAAAGTATTTTGCCACATGAGGGAGGGCAAAACTTGGAATATTCAATTGTTACTGCTCAAGACAGAAATGTTGACAGAGATCCATTAGAAGCTGTTAGAACTTCAGATACTTTGTGAGTATTTTAAATATTTTTACATTCAATATTTTTCCAATAAAATTTTTTTTGTTTTCAGGCAATACTTCTTCATGTAACAAAGAAAATTCTATTCCGTCGAATTACTGACCGAGTAAAAGGAAAAATATGTTTTTTGTTATAAAAAAAATGAATAAATACAATACATATTCATACTATAACTATTTCTGGGTACGGTCTGATAAGCACTTTTTCAAAAAAAGACGTTAATTTTCAATTGAAAATAAAATTGTAGAGTACATACACAGAACATGGTGTAGACGTGTAAGCGACAGAACTTCAGTATGGCTACTTTATCCCGGCTTCATTTTGATAAAAAGTATTAGTTAGTTTTATTTAAATTCTTGCTCGAAGAGACTATCGATCATTACATAATGTTTCTTTTTTTCTTTTTTTGTCTATTTTTTTGTAGCTGAAGACACTGTTTATGGGTTTTAATATTAACTGATTTTTTTCGAAAATGTCTCAAATTATTGGATATCGAATCTTCTAGCTAGTTCCGGAAATTAAAAATTTAAAAAACTAACCCTTTCTTTCCGAAATAATGCAAAAACTTCTAAAAATTTCATTGAAGAACATAATTTTGTCAACGCATCGTCTCTGTAACAGCCGGGGATAATCTCACGAAATGTGGTCAGTGTGATGTCAATATACTGAATAGTGCATTGAAGAGATTTTTTTTATTAATCTTCATTTGTTTACGAGCTATAAATTTTTAAATATTGATGGATTTTTTGTAAAAATACGCGTAACTACATATTTTGGTCAGATAAAATACTATCTATTGTTTTAGTGTCGTCTATCTGTGTAGATACATCATGAAACATTTTGGTCAGAATCGTTATTATATAGTAATTATATAACTGAAAAAATTAAAAAATCAACCACTTTAAATTTCAACACTTTATTAATAGTATAATTCAATTTAAGTGTAAAAAAAATTGTAGAAGTGGAAATCCGCCTGAAAATCGGCTGTGAAAGAATAATATCCCTATTATTACCACTTACCCCTAGCGACAAAAAATAATGTTCGACGCATGTGACCAATGAGAGAGTACGCTCACAACTCTCTGACTGTGCACTTGTATCGAAATATACTATTTTAACACTTTTTTAAGTACATTTTTCAACATGGAATTTTCAAAAAAATTTTTTGTTGTTTTGTTCATTTTAATTTATTTATGCTAGCTTTAAGAAAACCTACGAATTCCTCCCAGACCCAATAATTTGAAACTTCTTGCCCAGACCTTTCAAATGTTTATGGTGTTTGTTTATGGAAATTTCCTAGATTGCCACAGAAATTAAATAAATCCAAAAACTGGTGCAAACATCCTGGCCTTGTTTATCAAGCTAGTTTTATGAAGTAATCCTTCATGCGCTTGAATTTTTATTAATTTTCTTGTAACTAATTACTCTGTAATTAATTATTGAAGTAGGCTACTCTTTTTAAGGTTAAATATGGGTTCTTATGAAGAGTCCGGTTCGACACCTATTCGATCGTGACTCGACACTCTAATGTTGCGCTCAGTCGACAGCATTTATAAAACGCAATTCACAAGCCTTAAATAAGAGAAATGAATTAAAAAAACAAAAAATGAATAAAATATTAAAATAACAATTTAAACTGACAAACATCTTGACTTTTATATGTTTTATAATATGGAATAAAAGTTTAAATTATACATAATAAAGAGGTTAGGTTCACACGATTCGTATATCTATTGGAGTCGAAAAGCTGTTGAGCCTCAGACGATTCATCGGTTGTTGACTCGGTCATTATTACCGGGAGATGGGCTTTACTAATGATATTTTTGTTGTTTTATTCAATAAAATTATTCATAAAAAATATAAACAATTTGTAAAAACAATAAAAAAAATTTTTCTTTGTTAATAATTTTTTAGTCTATTGTTAATAACAAATCAATAAAAAAAAACAAAACAAAACAGTATTTGAAAGCATTTAAACCATCAACAATAGCAAAAAAAATTTTTTTTCAACTTGCTATTACTCTATTGCTAGAGATGTGCGATATCAGCCGATATATCAAAGGCCGATATTCTTGCCCAATATTGACGATATTTTTATTCGATATCAGTAGGCGTCAAATATCGAATATTCGATATCATTTTCCAGATATCGTCATGAAAATATCGACCGACTTTACCAGCTGTAGAAGGTAGAATCTTTGTTAATGTGTGTCTTAATGTGTTTAACAATTATTGATATTAAAAATTTTATTAATTATTAATAAGATTACAATTTTGTTTATAATTGAAAAACTTGGTTATTAGAAATTTTGTATTTCTAAGACATGTATAAATATAATGAAGGTAGGAAAAATTAATCATTATATTAACGACCAAATGTTTATATAACTTCAAAATTTAAGTATATCTTAATTTAAATAAAAAAAAAAAATTAATAATTAACAATACCTTAAAATTTGCCAAATTTTATCAATATTTAATTTGTTATTTAATTTTATTATAAATATTTAATTTGATTTGTTAATATTTATTCATTAAAAGTTGCCCCTGACTATAACAATTAATTCGATTATTTTTACATTTTTCTGTCATTGTTAATTAATTTTGTTAATTTTATTGAATTTTTAGATGAGATACTGTCATCTAAAAAACCTGTATCAAAAACAATGGACTATCAATTTCATATTTATTTCCAAATAAATAATCAGGAACTTGTTTGTTATTTGTTCAATCGTGAAAACTATGTAACTTTGTAAGAGCTCCATATAGTTAGCGGATGATAGTAACAATTAATGATTACTATAATTCAGATAATTAGCAAATAATTAGGTGAAATTAGGTAAAGCAATTTTAGAATTTATTAACTTTTCATTAATTAGTTATCAATTAAAAAATGATATAACGTCAAGTTAGCGGAAACTTGACCAAAATACAAAATTTTTACTAAAATCGATTGCAAATAATTAGCTCATTACATTTATCTAGTTTTTATAATTTATTAACGTTTTTATTTATTTATAAATTAATTATAAAAGTTGTTATCTTAGCGTGAGTTTTTTTATCGCACAGGTTTGTTTGGTGCACGCGCTAGTTTGAATTAAGGCTGCAATTAGAAAGTTTTGATTGATACTTTACAAATGATATAAGTACATAATAATTATCATCCAAATAATTAGCAAATAATTAGGTAAAATTGATTGAAGCAATTTCACAATTTATTAACTTTTATTGATTAGTCATTAACCAAATAATGATATGACGTCAAGTTAGCGGGAATTTATCCAAAATACAAAATTTTTATTGCAATCGATTGCAAATAACTAGTTTATTACTTTTATCTAGTTTTCATAATTTATTAATTAATTTTTATCATATTTATATGAATTCCTTATAAAAATATCATTAGTAAAAATAATATAATTCAGTTGATTGTAATTTGACACTGCATAATATCGATGTTACATTTTCATTTTCAAGTACATCTATCCTCGTTTATTTATCTACAAAAATAATACCAAAAGAACGACAAACTTCTTGAGAATAATAATTGTAAAATTTTTAATCATGACCATTCAATACAATTCCATTGTAAAATACAATCAGAATCGAATAATAAAAAGCTTTCTGAAAATGAAAAACATTTTTTCAAAAATATTGCATTTAAAAATACAGCGAAAATGATCGGTAATAGTAAATTTAAAGTTGGAAATAGCAACAATCGAGAATCTATAAAATGGAAGACACGTCTGATCAATGTAAAAAGCAGCAAAAGTCATGTGGATTTAATGCTGTTGTCCATTTAGTACAGTAATCTGGACTTCATGACAGAAATTATTATTTATATCTTCTATCATCAGGAAACGGATTAATTAAGTTTATTTAAAAATTCATGAAGAGGGGACCAATATTAACAATTTACAAAAGAAGAATTCAACTCTTGAGCCAAAAATTTGAAATTGTACCACTGAAGAAATTTAATAATGTTACATCACTTTTAACACATTTATTTAATGCTTAATATGGTCCTGTTGTAGCTATCTGTAATTTTTATTTCAAGTCAGAGACAAGTGTTTATAAAAAAAAAAAAAAGCAGTATACCTGGATGTTTCAAGTGATACACTGACAAAAAATTAGCTTCGATTTTTACACGTATTATTGTAAAATTTGGGACCGTAGTTGGTATCTGCGAAAATTATAGAATTTTTTGAAATTTTTACAAAAAAAAAAATAGAAACCCTACATTTTAATAAAAAAATGTAAAATTTTTATAATTTTTTCGTTAAAAAATATGATACTGAATGGAAAATTGTTTCAGAAAAAAAAATGTAAAGTTTACAAACAAAAAAAGTTAATTGTACATATTCAGGATGTAAATTTTTATTGATATGATTAGAAAGAAGAAAATACAGAAATATCAAATAAAAATATCAATATTTTACAGTAAATTTCACATTTTTCAAGTAGAAAATAAAATTCCAAAATAACTTGCTAAATTTCATATTATTTACTATAAATTTTATCATAAAAATTAGTGAAAAAATTATAAGATCAGTATTTATGTTCTGAATAAGTAAATGCCTGAAATTTTTTTTTTTTTATAAACAAATAGCTCTCTGAAGAGAGAAGAGTAATCAAGATAACAACTATTTATTTTTTATTTTTTAAATAAATAAATCATTTTTCAATCAACAAATAGCTAGAAGGAAGAATGTACTAAAAAAAAAGGACAATTTTTATTTTTAATTCTTTAATTAAATGAATTGTTCTTTAATAAACAACTAGCTAAAGGGAAGAATGTACGAAAAAAAAAAAGACAATTTATTTTTCATTTTTTTAATATACAAATAGCTAAAAGGAAGAATGTACTCAAAAAAAGGTAATTTATTTTTCATTTTTTGAATAAATAAATTGTTTTTCAATAAACAAATAGCTAAAGTAAAGAATGTGCTCAAAAAAAAGACCATTTATTTTCTATTTTTTAAGCTGCATCCATTTTCTAAGCTGTTCGGTTTCAGCAAATCAACAAATGGCTGAGGAAAAAGATATAGCCCAAGAACTATTTCAAGGAGAGATAGTTTTTTTGAAAATTGTCTATTTTTAAGTCCATCTCTTTCTTGAGCTATTTATTTATAATTTTTTTTTTTTTTGAGTACATACTTCTCTTTAGGTATTTGTTTATCAATAAATAAAAAATAAATTGTCTTTTTCTCAAGTACATTCTTTCCTTTAACCATTTGTTTATAAAAAAATGATTTTTTTATTCAGAAAATTAAAAATAAATTGTCTTTTCTTTTGTTCATTCTTCCCTTCAGCTATTTGTTTTTTAAAATAAAATTTATTCATTTATGAAATAAAAAAAAAATTGTCTTTTTTTTTAAGTACATTCTTCCCTCTAGCTATTTGTTTATTAAAAAACATTTTATTTATTTGAAAAATGAAAAATAAATTGTCTTTTGTTGACTACGTTCTTCCCTTTATTTATTTGTTTATCAATAAATAATTTATTTATTTGAAAAATAGAAAAGAAATTGTCTTTTTTCGAGTTCATTCTTTCCTTTAGCTATTTGTTTATTAAAAAACATGTTATTTATTTGAAAAATGAAAAATATATTGTTTTTTTTTTAGTACATTCTTCCCTTTAACCATTTGTTTATTAAAAAATGATTTTTTTATTCAAAAAATTAAAAATAAATAATGTCTTTTTCTTGAGTCCATCTTCTTCTTTAGCTATTTGTTTATCAATAAATTATTTATTTATTTGAGAAATAGAAAATAAATTCTCTTTTTTTTGTAATTCTTACATTTTTAGTTTAGAAAACAAAATTTCTACATTTCTACATAAAATATAAGAAACGCGCGATTACACAAAGAAAAATGAATTTTTACCGAATTTCAATACGGTCCCAAATTTTATAATTTTTGTTGTAAAAAACGCAGAAAATTTTTCTCAGTGTATATAATTGCAAAAAGTATGTCAATGGTAAAGTCAAAAACTGTCAAGAAACTATTTGTGAAACTTCTATTTTGAACTTTCATATCTTATTATTGAGTTAGATGTGGAAGCATCACTAGATTGTAACACTAGCCTTCACCGTCATCTCTCAGATGTTCCTAGTAACCTTGTATTTGATCAAATAATATTGAAGTAAGCATAACTTGAGAAAATCTTAATATCATATAATTTTTGGGTAAAAAGTCATAGGGTGCATTCCTTTAATAAAAAAGTATTTTTTGTTTTCGGTTTTCGCCCTGTAATACCGGCCAAATTTTAATAAGAAAAAACTGTTTCTTGTGGTGGCAGTATTGGCACATGACATTATTTTTTTTTACTCCAATTATGGAAGAAATAACCTTTTTACGTTTAATGTTCAACGTTTATAAGTGAGATAAACAAAAATTTTTTGGAGCCTATTTGTTATGAAAATTGATTTTCCAAGATTATCATACATAAATAGTCTGGGGAAATTCATACAGAATTTTATCATTTTTGTCGTCGTTTCTGTTTTTAGTTTTTTGTCGGTATTACAGACCGAAAAACGAAAACGAAAAAGAATTTTTTATTAAAGAAATGCACCCATGAACTTGTTAATATTCTTTTTTTTTTTAAAGATAAACTCGTATCATTGCTGCAGATTCAACTACAGGGACTATTTTGTGAACTATACTATAAATCTCTCAATTATACTGGACATAAGTGGTTGATCTGTGATAACGTCATGTCCAGATAAAACAGCAATGTTACTGTGGATTATATACTCTTGAATAAAATATTATATGTTGTTTTTCATTTTTGAGTGATTTTTTTTATTTTTATTGAATGTTCATGCATCAAGTTGATCTGTTACAAAATAACCAAAGATATTTAAAAAAAAAAACATGACAATAATTATTAATTGAAATCTCCATCTATGTTCCTAAGACTATAATTTAATATGAACGTCTTCTTTTTTATTTATATATAAATAAAATATTGAAAATATTAAATATAAAATATTAAAACACTTCTTTTTATTTATTTATTTAGATGATAATTATTATGCTCTAATATCATTTGTAAACTATCAATCAAAAACTTCCCAATCGCAGCCTTAATTTAATCTAGCGCATGCGCCAAACAAAGCTGTGTGATAAAAAAACTCACGCTATGATATCAACTCTTATAATTAATTTAAAAATAAATAAGAACCTTAATAAATTATAAAAACTAGATAAATGTAATGAGCTAAAGATCTGGAATTGTTAGCAACGGAATTAGGTAGCAACGGTAACTTTTTGAGAAAAAAAATATTACATTTTCTGTAGAATCATTTTTCCGGATTTTCCACCCCCAAGGACCATCTAGGCAAAGTTAATAAAATCGTTAATCATGTGTTTTAACTGAAAAAGTATTCCTAAGCAAAAATTTCGTGTTAATAGTTAGGAGTTATAAAATTATTAGGAACGGGGCCCCAGCACCCTATGTATCCCTGCGCCACGATCGTCGTGCCGCTAAAGTGGCCGCCAACTTCAGCCCCGTTTATTTTGATCTATTAAAACATGCCTAAAACATTGTATAAGAGATATTTACACACTAATTCAGTTGAAGAAGTTTCATGATTAATAAAATTTTATCTGCAACGAAGAAAAAAGTTTTTTTCTTTACAACAAATTCAGCAGGTAGGAACAAGGATATAAATTCTATCTTTTTATTTAAGTAAATGGTTTTTTTTTGCTACGAAATAGAATACAACTATTTTCTTTTTTTTCATACATAAATAAATATTATTAGAAAAAATCTTTGATATTTTGTATATTAGAAGTTGATATAATATCTTATTTTTAAACTTTGTTGATGATACAGAGTCAGTTGGAATCAGTTAACGTTGTTCGGGAATATGAAGAGGTAAATCACCTTGCTCATTCTACTGCACATTATTAACCGCATGCGAATTTCAATTTTTTGCCTAAAGATTTGAGTACATGTGATACCATTGATATTGGGAAACGCACAATTCGCCCTGACGTCTGGTGGTAAATTTTTGGAAACTATTTCATGCAGTCATTCGTATGTGGTATACACAGTATATATGCTAAATTAATAAATAAATAATATTTTTACAAATTGTTTAAAATGTCTGTTGCAAAAATTTTCCCCAAAATTGTCTTAATTGTACTTGTCTTTTCCTTTAGCTATTTGTTTATTAAAAAATAATTTATTTAATTTAAAAATAAAAAAATAATTTGTCTTTTTCTATGCTACGACTTTACCTTTAGCTATTTGTTTATTAAAAACTGACTTATTTATTTGAAAAAAATAAAGAATAAATTGTCTTTTCCTATGTTACATCTTTTTCTTTAGCTATTTGTTTTTTTAAAAATAATATATTTATTTGAAAAATAAAAAATAAATTGTTTTTCTCTATGCTACGTCTTTTCCTTTAGCTATTTGTTAATTAAAAAATGATTTATTTATTTAAAAAATTAAGAATAATTTGTCTTTTCCTATGTTACATCTTTTTTTTTAGCTAATCCTTTGGATGAGATGGTTGTATACAAGTGGAAAACACATGATACTCATCACTTGAATCAATTTTTACACCGATACTTGAATATGATCCACATATATAATACGATTTTCTTCAAGGAAATTTCGTGAGGAATTCGTTTTTCGTGCCCATGACAGTATATACTCAATAGTTAATAACATTTTTATAATAAACAATAAAATTCTATACAAATGGCGCCCACAGTGCGTTTCCCAATAAATGATAGACGGTGTGAGGAGTGTTTTTTTGAAGAACACGTAAGTAAGTGAGTTAAACTTCCCTAGCGAAAATGACGACACCAATCTGACAGTCGGTTTGTGCACTAATCTCATACAAAAACGACACAACCGACACACGAATATAAGAATTTTCAAGTCATAAAAACAAATAGTAAATAGCATTCAAAAAATAAAATATTATGTCTAAAAATTTCTAAATATTAATCTTATAAATTTAGTCACATTAGAATTTTTTTTAAATTATTTTATTTATTGAAAAAACTCAATTATGTTCCAATATTGAAAGTAGGGTTATGTTGTCAGAATTATTTGTACACGACTGTGAGAATTTGCAATTCTCACACAAATCCGACACACGTACGACAGTATAGTTGTTTTTTGTATTTTTTAATATTGAAAAAAAAATGTATTTATAATAATAAATATAAATATCCTATTATATTTAATATATAATATTTCAATTATTTTAGACACGCTAAATTTTTAAATACTAAAATTAATGTAAAAAAAAAAAATTGACGTGTCTAAAAATACTAAAGTTCTTATATATTAAATAACAAAAAAAAAAATGTGTGTGTGTTACCAATACGCGCGGGGGAAGTTAAACTTCTATCGTATTTTGGGTAGTCTATATGAGAAAGTGAGGAAAAATAAAAATATGTTTACTGATGGTGTCAAGTTAATGATTTTACATTTTTTTTTTATTTATTGTCTTCATTATTTCATTTCAGAAAGATACATGTATAAAAATTAGATTTATTATTAAAATTAAAAATTAAATTATTTTTAAAATTCCATATTTATTTTCTATTATTAATATTATAATTCTGTAATTGATATTAATATTATTAATATTATAATTCTGTAATTGATCCATATTTATTTTCTATTATTAATATTATAATTCTGTAATTGATAATGATTAACTTTCATCTTGCTCAATTGGTACCGTACATATAATAGGCTTATGGTAACTAAAATATGATACGTAAATTTTTGATTGAACATTGTTGAGATATCGTGTAAAAATGGCATCAATGGTCGTGCCTGATTTAGTAGTTGGTATCTTTGGATCATTATTCATTCTTAAACTGAATTCATCTCGTAGCATAGTTATGAGAGGCATTGAATCAGGTGATGCAAAATTAACATTAAAATCACCAGTCAAGATCATATGATATTTATTTTTTTCACTATGACAAAGTGCCGCACCTTTATGAGAATACAGTAATAATGACTCAAGAATGAATGATATAATAAAATATATATATTTTATTTTTATTAATTTTTTTTTTATTTAAACTTTCAAATAAATAATGACACTTTAAAGTTATTAACGATATACCTATCTAACAAAAAAACAAAAAACAAGTATTTTGTACAAAAAAAAGAGTCAAGTACTCGAAATTGTAGTCAATTTGTAATGTAACTTGTTTTGCCATTAATTAATCTAAAATGTTAAAAAAAAAAAAATAATAAAAAAAAAAAATTATACTTGACCCTGCTAAACATAAGATTGAATAATGTTGGCTTAAAATTTTATTTTTAATTTAGAAAAAACTACGCAGGGTCAAGTATAATTTTTTTTTTTTATTATTTTTTTTTTTTTAACATTTTAGATTAATTAATGGCAAAACAAGTTACATTACAAATTGACTACAATTTCGAGTACTTGACTCTTTTTTTTGTACAAAATACTTGTTTTTTGTTTTTTGTTAGATATCACATCTTTTTGTAAAGTTTTTTTTGTAACATACACAATTTATATATCATCAAGTTTAATTTTTATTTATAATTATTTTACCAGTGTATCATTTGATGTTTATTATTTTTAACATACAATATTGCAATATTTATCATATATTCATATGTCAACTCTGCAGTGCAGCCAACAAAAATGAGCAAGTGAGAAAAGTAAAAAAAAAAAAAAAATTTTTTTAATAATCTTATACCGTACTACCAACTTAACAAAATCAGAAATCTGGTTTTTCAGCCAAAAAATCGCAACCGTTAATTTGATTGTTCAATAAAAAAAAAAATAAGCCACTAAAAAATCTGATTTTTTTTTTAAAAAAAAGCTTGACATCGATTTATGGGATCATTACAAAGCCTCATATTTTTTAATTAAATCCATCATATTTTAATTAAATTTCTAAAAATTGGAGACGGAAGGGGGCAAAATATTTGATGTATAATAAGGCACGGTAGTTACTCTTACACACACATATATATTTCCTTTCTCATACTTGACTCGAGGCACTACCGTGCCTCTTGATATACAACTAACACACAACGCCATGCAATGCCGTATACTCTACGCTCCTCTATGCTATGTAATACAGACGCCGGCTAAGCGTTCTATTTCTGTCTCACTTAGTTTCATTGAGTTTATGTGCCAACGCACGAGCGCTGGAGGGGAAGCATTTCTTACAGTCGAACGCTGCTTACAGCCAAACGCTGCTTACAGCCAAACGCTGCTTACAGCCGACCGCTGCACCGAATTGATCCGAATATGCCTGATTTTTTTTCACTACCCAACGATAAGAAGTTTAACTTCAAAAAAAATTTATTATAAAAATACTTGTGAATATTAAAAAATACGAAAAAAAAAATATACTGTCAAAAAATTTAAAAAAGAAGTGTTGTTTTATTTTATTATTATTTAATTAATTAATTAAGTTTCATGTTTTAAATTCTTAAGTTTTTCATTTAATTTTTTATATAACCTCGCGAGTGATTTGATTAGTTTTTTATTCAACGTGCTTCCTTAAAAAAGAAAATTACCGTTACATATCCGCGTGTGATTAAATTAGTTTATTTTATTATTTAACATTTTTCCTCATTAAAAAATCAGTTTATAATAATTAGTAAACAGTTTTCTATAAAAAATAGTTTGATAAAGTTTATGACACACACAGAAAATTAATATCCATTTGCCTTAACCTTCAATATAGCTTTTTTTTGAAACACCTTGTAGATACATTTCTTTAATAACTTTAAACATGTGGTAAAAATAAATTCTTAGGAATAATATATTTTATAATCTGTAATAATAATTATTTATATATTTTTTTGTTGCAGAAGGGATTGTTATGTCAGAGGGTTTTAAAAAGGAATGCAAGGATTGCACTACAAGAATTTAAGGAAGTTACGAGGACCACTCTGGAGATGATTTAAAGTAAGTAATTAATTTTTCAAATGTTTTTTTCTTTGTTTTTATACACTATAATAAATTTTTAGCTGCAGCAACGAGATAGTGGATGGCGAAAGAGACCTTACTTTATCAATGCCATCAAAGTTGTTACATAATTTATTTTTAATTTTTATCTGAAAATAATAGTACAATGAAAAATATAACAAGTTTAAAATATGAAAAATAAAAAATTTAAATTACTTTTATGCTGATGTCTGGATGAATGAGTATTGATATTGTCGATGTGTTATTTGCATCACCATAATAACTAATAACAATACCACTTTTGCCTTCAAGAATTGTTTAAAAAATAATTACAAAGTTGAATTTTTCATACAGCAATAAGGATTAGTTTATTGCAATTTAAATAACAATCACAATGAGATTTTGACGTTTATTTACTGACGACTCGAGTATACCCGGGAAAAACGGTTTGTATACAACCATATACAACCATATACAACCATATATAACCATATACAATCATATACAACTATATACAATCATATACAACCATATACAACCATACAACTTGGTAGCTTAGTTTATTAATCTTGTATACAATAATATGGTTGTATACAAACTTATATGGACATATACAACTGTATATATTTATATCGCATTAAAGGATGAAGGGCGTAAGTGCCATTTTTGGGAATTTCCGTTTTAATAAAGGAAAAAAGGCGTAAGTCCAAATTTATTAATTTTTTGATTTTTTATTCAATTTTAAGACATAAAAAAAAAAAAGGAAAAAGGGCGTAACAACCTTTGATATAATGGATGAAGGGCGTATATCCAGGGACTTACAATATAACATAACAAATGTCAAAATAATTTTGTTTTATAAATAAACGCAATAAAGTTTTTTAATTCAATCTATTTACATGAGTTTATTTATAAAAATCTAATTAATGTCAAATTTAAAAAAATACAAAAATGACTTCGTTTGTACAACTAGATAAAAACACTCGTTTTGAATATAACGCGTCTGTGGTTAAGTTGGTTAAGGCATAGGTTTAGAATCGGTTAGGAATTCGGGGTCGTGGGTTCGAATCAGCGTCCGGGCAAGTTGAAAAAAAAAATACAAAAGTTAGGTTCACGCATAAGTCGATGATATAATAAATAATAAGCGATTGATAATAATTATAAAAAAACTAAACAATAAAAACTTCTTTTTTTTTTTATTAATTAAGACTATTCATTTACCCTGGAAAAAGTAAATTTCACATCTTGCAGGAGTGATTTATCGTTAACGCTAAAAAAAAGTAAATTTTACCTTCCAAAAGGTAAATTTTATTTTTTTTTTTGTAAATTTTTTTTTGTATATATATAGCTACCTAAACTTGTATACAACAATCTAAACTTGTATACAACCATTTTTGAATTTTGATCTATAAATTCCATATATGGTTGTATACAATTGTATACATCTTTATAAATTTGTATACAGAAAATGGCGATATACAACTGTATGAGTTTGTATACAATCATATATGGTTGTATATAGTTGTATATGGTTGTATATGGTTGTATACAAACCGTTTTTCCCGGGTAGGGCCGGTGGGCTGAGGTGTACAGGGATAAAAAACTGCGCTTTACGTAGTGCGCCGTTCAGGAGTAAAAGTAGCGCACTCTACATAGCCGCCGTATTCTAGGACACCCCCTCCACTAAAGTTTATTCTCTTGGTCTCTAGTCTTCTTGGTTCCCAGGTAAAATTGATAATCTTAGAATCAATAAAGAAAGATACATTTCATTTACAAAGCATGTAAAAGGTACAAGAATTAAGTTTAGATTTATAAACTCATATAGATTTATGGCAAGTTTAATAGATTCATTATCAAATAATTTAGATAATGATTAAAAAAATATATAACAAAAAGTTTTTGTGTAAGCAATGATGAATTTGAATTAATGACTAAAAAAGGAGTTTTTCCATATGATTATCTCGATGAATGGGAAAAATTTAATGATACAGCACTTCTATTAAAAAATCAATTTTATTCACTATTAAATGAAGAAAATATTTCAGATGAAGCATATGAGCATGCGCAAAACGTTTAGAAAAAGTTTAATATAAAAACACTTGGTGAATCTTCTGATTTATACTTACATACAGATGTAGCACTTAGAGCTGATGTTTTTGAAAGTTTTAGAGATGATTGTTCGAAAACTTATAAGCTAGATCCAGCGCAATATTATACATTACCTGGACTTAGTTTTAGTGCAATGTTAAGATATACTCAAATTGAATTAGAATTATTAACGGATCCTGGAATGATGTTGTTTATTGAGCAAGACATAAGAGGTGTTTATCACAATTGTCAAATCGATATGGAAAAGCTAATAATCGATGTATGGGAAATGAATATAATCCAGACGAAGGAGAGTCATTTGTAATGTACTTTGATTTTAATAATATGTATGGAGCTGCGATGCAGGAATGCCCTCCAACTTGTAAATTTGAATAGATTGATAACTTTGATATATCAATATTAAATTCAATTGATGATAATTTAAAATGTAGATATATTCGTGAAGTTGATTCAGATTATCCGGCACATTTACATTATTATCATAAAGATTTTCCGTTAGCACCAGTACGTGAAAAACCACCTCTCGGAACCAGTAAAACACCAAAATTATTAACAACATTAGATAATAAAAAAAATTATGTCGTTCATTATAGAAATTTGAAACAGTATACTTCTTTAGGAGTTATAATTACTAAAGTTCATCGTGTTTTAAAATTTAATCAAAGTCTATGGCTCAAACCTTATATTGATCTTAATACTGAATTAAGAAAACAACCTCGCAGTGCATTCGAAAAAGATCTTAGAAAATTATTCATAAATTCAATTTATGGTAAAACATTAGAGTCTGTGAGAACTCGTAAATCAATAAAACTAATAAATAAATATAGTGGGAAAGGTGGAGCAAGATTCTATATATCAAAACCAAACTTTCATAGCCACTTAATTATTGATGATCTTGTAATTATTGAAATGAAACCAACAAGAATAGTTTTTGATGAACCAATTTATCTTGGATTTTCTATATTAGAAATTTCAAAGACATACATGTATGATTTTCATTATAACTTTATAAAACCAAAATATGGAGATAAAGTCAAGTATTTATATAGTGATACTGATTCTGCTGTTTATCATATATTTAGTAATAATCCATATGATTTAATATGTGATAATCGTGATAAATTTGACACATCTGATTATCCTAAAAATAATCGGTATGGAATTCCATTGAAAAACAAAAAAGTTATTGGTATTATGAAAGATGAGAACAATGGAAAGATAATAAAAGAATTTATTGGTTTAAGAAGTAAATTATATTCTTATATAATAGAAGATGAAAAAAATTCTGATAAGAAACGCATACACATGAGAGCAAAAAGTGTTAAAAGATCTACTGTTAGACAAATTACTTTAAATGATTATAAAAATTGTCTTATTGATCACGTTATTTTGAAGAAGAAACAAAATATTATAAGATCATATAAACATGAAGTAACAACAATAACAACTGACAAAATAGCTCATAAAGTTGGGAAGATGATAACGTGCGTTAATAATTGGTGAAACGGATACTTTGCCTTGGGGTTATAAACATGTAGAACAGAGATGTTTAAAGTACCCTAGCGGATGCGTCGACACCTATTCGATCGTGTCTCGACACTCCAATGTTGCGCTCAGTCGACAGCGATTTGAGAGCAATTCGACAGCATATATAAAACGTAATTCTCAAGCGCCGAATAAGAGAAATGAGTTAGAAAAATGAAAAATAAATGGAATATTAAAATAACAACAATTTAAACTGACAAAATCTGGACTTTTATATATTTCATAATAATAAAAAAGAGTTGAAATAATACATGATAAAGAGGTTAGGTTCAGACGATTCGTATATCTACTCCGGTCGAAAAGCATTTGAGCCTTACAGGATTCATCGGTAATTGACTCGGTCATTATTACCGGAATATTTGGACACTGAATCGACAAGCTTTCGACAGCAAATTGCGAGCTATCTAATTCATTGATTTTTCATTGTTTTTAATTGTTTAAAAAATATAAGACACTTTATTATTGATAATTTGGATGTTTTTTTTGATAAAATTTATTAAAAAAAATATAAACAATTTGTTTAAAAAAAAAAAAAAAATTTTTTTATTTTTTTTTTTAATAATTTTTAATTCAATTGTTAATAACAAATAAGTAAAAAAAAACAAAATAAATCAGTATTTAAAAAGTCTCAACAATAAACAATATAAAAAAAAAAAATTTTCAACTTTAAATATACAGTATGCGCGTTGACACTGTCTCGACACCGTTTCGACCGGCTTTCGACAGGCTTTCGACCGCGTTTCGACACCGAATTGAGAGCTATCTAATTCATTCATTTTTCATTGTTTATAATTGTTTAAAAATTATAAGACACTTTATTATTGATAATTTGGATGTTTTTTTTAATAAAATTAATAAAAAAAACATAAACAATTTGTTTAAATAATAAAAAAAAAAATTTTCAACTTTGAATATACAGTATGCGCGTTGACACTGTCTCGACACCGTTTCGACCGGCTTTCGACCGCGTTTCGACACCGAATTGAGAGCTATCTAAATCATTCATTTTTCATTGTTTTTAATTGTTTCAAAATTATAAGACACTTTATTATTGATAATTTGGATGTTTTTTTTAATAAAATTAATTAAAAAAATATAAACAATTTGTTTAAATAATAAAAAAAAAAATTTTTTATTTTTTTTTTTAATAATTTTTAATTCAATTGTTAATAACAAATAAGTAAAAAAAAACAAAATAAATCAGTATTTAAAAAGTCTCAACAATAAACAATATAAAAAAAAAAAATTTTCAACTTTAAATATACAGTATGCGCGTTGACACTGTCTCGACACCGTTTCGACCGGCTTTCGACAGGCTTTCGACCGGCTTTCGACCGCGTTTCGACACCGAATTGAGAGCTATCTAAATCATTCATTTTTCATTGTTTTTAATTGTTTAAAAATTATAAGACACTTTATTATTGATAATTTGGATGTTTTTTTTGATAAAATTTATAAAAAAAATATAAACAATTTGTTTTATAAATTTTATCAAAAAAAACATCCAAATTATCAATAATGAAGTGTCTTATAATTTTTAAACAATTAAAAACAATGAAAAATGAATGATTTAGATAGCTCTCAATTCGGTGTCGAAACGCGGTCGAAAGCCGGTCGAAAGCCGGTCGAAAGCCTGTCGAAAGCCGGTCGAAACGGTGTCGAGACAGTGTCAACGCGCATACTGTATATTTAAAGTTGAAAATTTTTTTTTTTTATATTGTTTATTGTTGAGACTTTTTAAATACTGATTTATTTTGTTTTTTTTTACTTATTTGTTATTAACAATTGAACTAAAAATTTTTAAAAAAAAAAAATTTTTTTGTTTTTATTTAAACAAATTGTTTATATTTTTTTTATAAATTTTATCAAAAAAAACATCCAAATTATCAATAATAAAGTGTTTTATAATTTTTAAACAATTAAAAACAATGAAAAATCAATGAATTAGATAGCTCTCAATTTGCTGTCGAAAGCTTGTCGATTCAGTGTCCAAATATTCCGGTAATAATGACCGAGTCAATTACCGATGAATCCTGTAAGGCTCAACTGCTTTTCGACCGGAGTAGATATACGAATCGTCTGAACCTAACCTCTTTATCATGTATTATTTCAACTCTTTTTTATTATTATAAAATATATAAAAGTCCAGATTTTGTCAGTTTAAATTGTTGTTATTTTAATATTCCATTTATTTTTCATTTTTCTAACTCATTTCTCTTATTCGGCGCTTGAGAATTACGTTTTATATATGCTGTCGAATTGCTCTCAAATCGCTGTCGAGTGAGCGCAACATTAGAGTGTCAAGTCATCCGCTAGGGTATGTTTAAATCAAAACTAGTTCAAGTACAAAAATATTAATGTTAATAATGTATATTTTGTAAATTATGTATATAATGTAAATAAAAAAGAAAACACATTTTTTTAATTTAAAAATCTGATTTATTGATCCATTGATTATGACTATTATCAAATTCAAGATATTTTACATATATTTTATTTCCTCGTTTTTTTAAAACTTATTCTATTAACTAAATATCCGGATGACGAACTTTTTGTAGCTCTTCAGTATAAAAACATCCTTGAATAGGGTTTCCTTGATAGTCTTTGAGTTTATATGTCACTGGCGATGTTTTATTAATTGCTGTTATGGTAAATATTTCATTCGTCCAATTCGGCTTATACCCTTTCTCAAAAAGATGTTGATATTTACTTATTCTAACATGTTGATTTATTTTAAATTTTATTTTCACATAACAATGATTAGAGCTATTAAATACAGTTTGTTTTAGAATTTTTATATTTTCTCCAATAACATCAACTGGTTTCATTTTAATTGTATTATGTTGTGTATTATTGTATTTGTCAATTAATAATGGTAATAGTTTTAACCATTTACAATTTTCTTGCATGCTAAATTCAAAAAACATTTTATTTTTTATTGTTCTATTAAGGGATTTGGACGATTTTTTTCCCGAATATGAGAATTAGATGAAATTTATACAGTGGATTCTTGAAATACTAATACATTTTCTGTAATTTTTTGGTAAATGTTTGGAAGCTTGTTATTCTTTTATTAATTTTTAAAGTTGACAACTTTTAACATGGGCTCTTATGGAGAATACGATTTTGTCAAAAAAAAAAGTTCATGAAAATACAATATCTCTGATCGACAATATGACATCACGACAAAAAACCTTTTGGGTTATAAAATAGGACAAAACGAAACATATGAAAAAAAAATCAAAGGGGTTTGGAGCTTAGTTTTTTTATAATTAATAATTAAAGTATGAAAAAACTCATTTATTTCACTATCTTTCATGGCTTATACTGAAACGTCATGTAAACTTGGCAACATGAGATATTCCGCCATCTTGTGGCGCGCAAGTTTGAAAGTGCCAGTAACAAGTTAAAGGCATATTATATGACTTACATGAAATAACTGTGTAAATAAATTAACTATTGATTACTTTAAATATAAAAAAAATTGATGCATTTATTTACAACAATCAAATCAAATATTAATTTAAAATAATAAAATAATAAATAAATAAAATAATAAATAAAAAGTTAAAATATTAGAAAGGATGGAAATAAGGACAAAAAAAACAAAATTTTATTTTAAACTTTATTTTTATCATCATCATTTATATTTTGCTCCATGTTTCATTCTACTCTTTTGCTTTATGTTTATTATGATTTTGAAAGATACAGTATACACACTACTACATATTAGAAATACACCAACACGACAATACACATATAAAACAAGTGTGCCAATACTTTTTTTTTTTGCGCTGTTGCACGATTTTCATGATGTTTTTAATTACCAATAATAAGCTTTTAAACATTGAAAATTGATAGTAGAAGTATCAATCATTATTAATTTAATTTTATTATACGATAACAAACAGATAAAATAGATGTTTTTTTGAAAAAAAGAGATTTTTTTGGTTTTTAGCGGTTGGTAATAGCTGTTGGGTCAATGTATAAGAGATAGGCCGTATCCCCTTTTTTTTACCCTCAGAAAAATCGTCCAAATCCCTTAAATCGTTCAACTATTGATGCTTTTAAATGAGTAAACGTTAAATACATGTGAACATTATATTTTTTCAACATTGCTTTGAATAAGTATTATAAAATTTTTTTCCTTGATCCACATGAAGATTTTTACCGATTCGTTCTTGTTTAAATATTGATTTCATTGCAGATGACACTTCTTTTCCAGTTTTTGTTTTAAGTCAAACAGCCCAAGCAAATTTTGAATAAATATCAATAATAGTTAAAATAAAATTATATCCAGAGTTGACTTTTGAATGTTCAATCATTTTAACAAGATCAGCTTGCCATGTTTCATCCTTATCTTGAATATCCACTTTACGTCTTAAAAAATTCTTTCTTGCAGGTGCATGTAATTCACGCACAACATCTTTTTTGAATTTTTCTTCAAGTGATAAATTCAGACTAATAAATTATTTTTTTAAAGTATATAACCGTCTTCTCTTAATTCTTCAATAATTGATAATATCTCATTCTCATGAATTGAATTACCAGCTCCTCGTGATGCCACTAATAATCGTAATCGATCAACGAGTTCATTTGGATCATCCCAATAAACATAATCAAGTCTAGATGGAATATCTTTTCGAATAGTCATTGATATTCGGTAATAATCCACTACCACGATGTTGATTATCACTTACATGACGTTCAATAAAATCTATAAATTTCCTTGATGCTGAATTTTTTATTGGATAAGTAGGTTTATGCTATTTATACAATGCATTTGTATTATTAAGAATGTCATAATAATTTTTTTCATCAATATCAGTAATACTTTTTTTATCTGGTGATTTCTTGAATAATAATTTCATTAATCTATGTGTTATTTTGTATAATGTATTTAAAATATTTATTTCATCATCACTGAAGGCTATCGTAGCATTTCTTATTTTATAGTCTGATTTCATTTTTTTACTCCATAATCTTTATTCCATTGTAAACTAATAATTTTTTCTAAGTATTCGTTTTATAAATCATTCATTGATTCATCTTGTATAAATGTTTTTTCATTAGCAGTATCATATCCCATATCTTGCTCAAGTAATACATTATCATCATCATCATAATTATCAGAGATAACTGATCGGTTTTTTTATTCATAAATAAGTCGTTATTACGTAGGCGGAGCTTACTAGTATTGAATTCACTGCGTTTTTTTTAATAATTGTCACAGCTTCTTTAGTAATTCAGATAGAAAGCTCGTATTAGAATCAAATGAAAGGTATTGGAAAATTATACAACCAAGAATCAAAAAAAAAAAAAATTTAATTGTCAATGAACTTATTGTTATTAAAAATAAATAAGAGGAAAATCTTAAACAGCAAATATTAAGAAAACTAAAAACAAATCATCACTGCTAACTTTTGACAGGATATAGATAGTGAAAAAATCTATCTTTATAACAGTTTAAATATTTTTTTCTACTTATAAAAATTTGTTAATTAGCGAAATAACAAAACATGCGAATTTTTATAAAACGCATAACTCTTTAAAAAATTGACCGACATTAATCTTTTTGGTCTTAAATTGTTTATTTCGTTAATACCGACAGCCACTCGCTCTTGTCAAAAATCGTTTCAACAATTAAAGTATTAAATAAGAATGTTTTTAACAAATCTGTTTGTTCAGTTGAAAAAATTGTAAATTTAACACCTTATTTCTTGTATATTTTTATTGATTTGATTATTGAACAAATCTCAAAAAATTAAGATTATATATGATATATAACCTCCAATTTTTTTTGTGTGTACATAATTTGCCACAATTTAACAGGAGAGTAAATTTATAAAATTTTATACAATGAATAAATAAATAATTTTTTTTAAAATAATTTTAAACTAAAAATATATGATTTTTTATTTTCTCTTTTTTTATTAATCGCAATTTCAGATTGATTTGAAAAAACAATAAAAATTTCAGTTGGTGTAATGCTTTTCTATTTATGATATTATAACAACATATGATAATTCAATCAATACTCAAGTCTAATTGATACTCAAAAGCTTGATTTTACTCTAAAAACTAGTGTGATAATTGTCTTGAAGGCCATGATCTTGAACATAATATAATTACTGAAAACAAAGTAAATCTAACGAAATTTTCGGAATTTTTAAATATCAAAATTATGATGAGGTAATTGTCTAGAAAGCCATAAACTTAGATATAATATTACTCAAAAAAGAAGTAAATCAAACGAAAGATTTAAAATTTTGAAATATCAAATTCACGTTCAAGACTAGTGCACAGAAATTTAGGAACAAAATAAATCATATACTGATCATTGTTTAGAATCATTTTTTCATAATAAAATAACAATTGTTGCTGTTGTAGAATTTTTTTAAATAAAACAAAATTATTACGTTATAATAATATTATTATTTATCACGTGGTGATTATTTTTTCAATACATACTATTGAATTAAATTTTTTTATTGTTGTTAGTTTTTAATTCAATTTAATCAATCAGCATTTTGTTAACTTAAATTCGACATCAAAATATATATCAATCTATAAGGTTATTTAAATTAGATATATTTTGTTGTTAATTTTCTATTTTCTATTTTTTTTGTTCATTATTAACAATTAATTTTGTTTGCAAAACTTAAACATGCGACAAATAATAAACATATTCTATATGTATTAATAACATAATAATGAAAATTTATAATTAATAATCGTTTAAATAATTGCAACGACAATATATATAGATTTATAAATAATTTAATAACTGAATTAAACATTTACCGAAAAAAAACAAACTAATAATTTTTTATAAATCAAATCAATATTAACAAAAAAAATTGGTATAATATAAAAATATAAAAAAAAGTAATGTATCAATAGATATTTCTTATTCTTTAATTTATAATGAACATAGTATTTAAATATTTAAACTGATTAAATACATCTACAAGCTTTTTAATTAAAAAAAAAACTGAAACAAAAAAATTTGTATTTTGTTTTTCGACGACAAAAGTCCGAATAAGGCTTCGCCGGAGTTTTGAAAATTTTCAATTTTCAACAGGGAACGCGTTCGTTACTAATTTTTTATTATTGGTTTCACGGTATTTGATGGTAATTGTGCAGTCAATTTTTTTAATGGTTCGACAACAGGTTTAAGATATTCATTTGCAACATCAGCAATATTTTCTTTACCTTATTTTATCATTTGATATTTTTCACGTATAACATCTTGTACTTTTTCAATTTCACTCAAAAATTTAGTTTCATCAATGAGCTCTTGCTCACTGAGAGGCATCTTGATTATATAAAAATTCACAGATAACTAATAAAAATTAACAAATTGATTTGTTTTTAATAGTTATGAAGCAGTCAAAGTTTTTTCTATATCTTCCTTCATTAATATCTCTATCTTTATCAATACATAGAAAACAAAATTTTTGTTTTCAACAATCTATACACATTTTTCGAAATTCCCTATATTTCATATCAATATTGACATGATCATGATGTATTGAATTTATTGGCATCAATACCAATCGATTGGACCTATTTCCACTCGTGATGCAATGAGGTAAGTTTACTTACCTCATACACCCACTTTGACCGCTGGCCGCCGCTTGTCTTTCCACCCAAATGGTCGGCCATTGTTATTTTCGTATTCAGGGCATCAATACCAAGCGATTGGACCTATTTCCACTCGTGATGCAATGAGGTAAGTTTACTTACCTCATACACCCACTTTGACCGCTGGCCGCCACTTGTCTTTCCACCCAAATGGTCGGCCACTGAAACTGCTTATTGTACTCGCCAAGACAAGTCGAATTAACCTATTTCAGCTCGTGATGCAATGAGGTAAGTAAAAGCACGATGGGCTCCCTAACTAATACAAAAAAATGCTTTTATATGATCCTGTTTCTCAGTTGCTACATCATCGAAAATGAATAGTGAATTTGGTTTTGCTTCATCAACTGACACAACTTGATCATTATCCGAAAATTTATAATAATTTATTTTTTCAATTGGTTCCAATAATTTTTCGAAATATTGATATTTTGGTTGATATAATGATTTGCTACAAATATAAATATTTGCAAAACATAAACCATTTGGATCAACAATTAAACTCATTAATGCGTTTGTTTTAACACAATTACTTCCTCCAATTATCGCACATCGTATTGTATTTGGTAATAAATCACCATGTTTTTTTTCTATAAAACCGTCACCGCTTTTCGATAATATTATATCAAAATTTAAAACTGGTAATTTTAGAGCTTGTTTCTGATATTCTTAGTATTAATCTTGATGAATATTAAGCTCAAATCGTATAAATTGCGGTATTTTATAATTTTACAATTAGTTTATATCCAACTGTGATTGAGCATACATCTGAAAAAGAAAAAAAAACAGTGTGGAAAAGGAATACTTAATAGTCTAATCAACAAGATACTATTTGAACTTCATCTCTCTCGTTACTCATATTGTAGACCAGGAACTAAATTACAAAAACGTTTATCTAGAGGTGATCCTGGAATTAATGCATTGGATGCAGCTTGTAAAAATCACGACATTGGTTATTCAAAAAATCGAAACGATATAAAAGCGAGAAACACAGCTGACGGTATTCTAGCTCGTGAAGCAACTGAACGTATCTTTTCTAAAGACACTAATTTAGGTGAGATAGCTGTAGCTACATTCGTTACTGGTGCTATGAAAGTAAAATCAAAATTCGGTATGGGTTGTGTTAATAAAAAAAATAAATGTAAAAAAACAAAATTATCATCTGCAATGAAAAATAAAAAAACAATAAAGAAAGTTGGTGGAAAGTTATTAAAACGTAAAATTCGCACTAACAAGAAAAAGAATAAAAAAATTCAGAAAAGAAAAAAAATATCACTTTAAAAAATAGTTCAAGCACAAAGCAAGCAATGGCAGGGACAAATAGTTCATCTATTGCAATAAAATCAGGATTAAAAGGTGCAAAAGAAGCAATCAAAACAAACGGTGGAAAAAAAGCTATTACTATACCAAGAGCTTTACCAGTTGCTAAGCATATTGGTGGAACATTACCGCTTTTAATACCAATTTTCTAAGCTATATCTGCAACTTACAACCACCGAAAGATCTCGTTAGCTTAAAATTGATGCTATCTAATTGGTAGCATCAATTTTAATTATAGACGATATCAAGATTGGAATACATTGTAACGAGAATTGGCATTTCTCGTGCTACTGGTAATTATTATTTATAATAATTACGATCCGTAGATGCTTATCGGCCGATACACATGAGAAATAGTGTTGGCTTGAAGATAAGTAATACAGTTAGATTGCGAAATGATCCAGTAGCTCCATCTGCAGACCATTGTGTCCGTGTGGACCGGTAATACCAACAAAATACTTGGATACTAGATAGAGCTATCCGGTTGTGTAGTGAACAACCCCTACTCCGACACGTCCCCACTAGAGAGCCGCATCAGGTGTGCGCGCAGACAGTGTGGAGTGGGAGAAACGGAGAGTAGGGCGGGATCATGGTACAAATACTACAGGTATGGTAATCGACCAATCAAAACGTCGAACATACTCTAAAAATGGATGACTTATACGCGCGCGTGATTCAAATTTGTTAAAAAAACTTTTTTAGTTGTTCTTTAGTTTTTTTTTTTTTTAATTATTATTAATTAAATAATAATAATAATAAATAATAATAATAATAATAATAATAATAATAATAATAATAATAATAAATAATAATTCGTTGAAATAAATATTGAATTTATCGTTTAAATTTTTGCTTAAATAAATAATAAAATTTTCGTTTAAATAGTTGTTGAATTTATCGTTCAAATAAATATTAAAATTTTTATTTAAATAATTGTTGAATTTATTGTTAAAATAAATACTGAATTTATTGTTTAAATTTTTGTTTTAACTCTTCTTTAAATAAATATTAAAAATTTCGTTTAAATTTTATTATTTATTTAAGCAAAAATTTAAACGATAAATTCAATATTTATGTCAACGAATTATTATTATTATTATTTAATTGAATTATTATTATTATTATTATCTAGTAACTTTGAAAGTAACAGTGTTGCCAAGTTTAAAATAGGTAACAAAACAACCACTATTACCGACGGAAAGTCATGCTACCTGGGCTGATTCACCCTGTATATGTATAAATTTATTAAATTATTTAAAATTTAAATAATACAATATCAATTGCCTATAAAATACATATGTTTTTAGATATGTATTGCCCCAGCGGCAATGCAACGGTCTTCAGATAGACTGTTGGGTCCCGGATTCTATCCTCATGTTTTTGTTTATTTGGACGATATTATTATCGTAACAAGAACATTTGAGGAACACCTAGAATGGCTCTTGAAAGTTCTCGATAAATTGCGAAGCGCAAATCTCACTATCAATAAAGGAAAAGTTAGTTTTGTCGTTCGCAGGTAAAGTATCTTGGATTTCAGATCAATAGTGAAGGACTCCAAGTAGATCCCGAAAAGACTTTGGCTGTACGCAATTTTCCTGCGCCACAGTCTCTAAAAGAGGTCAGACGGTTTCTGGGCATGGCATCTTAGTATCGTCGGTTTATTCCGGACTTTGCCTCAATTGCCTTGCCGATCTGGAAACTAGTGCGGAAAAACAGTCGTTGGCACTGGAGTACTGAGCAGCAAGAGGCTTATAACAACATATAATTGTAGACATTTATGTCTTGCATTCCTTACTAATAAACTATAAATAGAATGAAAATATTTTTATTTCATCAGTTATTCATTAACCACGGTCATGAATTCAGAAACTAATTATTTTCCGCCAATTCAATTATCAAGTGATAAAAATTATTCATTAGCCCTCACCTCATTTTTAGCATCCAACTCAATAACAAATATTGATTCTGATAATAACAAAATCAAATTTACTAACCTACATAGTGGCATCACAAGTATACAAACAATACCAAGTGGTAGTTATGAAATAGATGATATTGCTAAAGATTTTGAATCATATGGAATCTCATTGACATATAATAAAAATACTTTACATTCATATATTCAAAGTATCAATGACATTTTGATTTCACAATAACAAATTCACCAGCATCATTACTAGGATTTGAACTAAAAAATTTAAAAGCTGATATAAAACATCAATCAGATTATGTGAATAATCAGAAAGTACATACAATACATAGTTTTTTTCCATCTGTACCACCGGGTTATAAGATAATTGAAGTACCAGCAAATCCAATTTATTTACCAATTACAGTAAAAACAATTGATCATTTACAATTGAAAATTGTAGATCAGAAAGGAAGATTAGTAAATTTTCGAGGTGAAACAATAACAATTACCTTACATGTAAAATCATAATATGGGAATTGCATTCAATTCTCATGCTATAAAAAGAAAATCATCATCATACAAAAACAGCGCATCATGGACATCTGAAGTCAGTCTGAATCAAGCAGTCAAGAAGTTGACACCTCAGAACATAAAATATCTGCAAAGTCTAGGACTAAAAGTAAAAAATTTTGGAACTTTAATTGGATAAATATAACTTGTTTTAACTGTTTTACTGGTGCTGTTGATGTACGCTTAGAATTTGAATCAAAAGATAACTTTCCTCAAAGAACAACAGCATATTGCTTAATTTTACATGATAAAATAATTGAATAGACCAATAAGCGGTTTAGTACATAATTTGACTTAAATAAAATGTAAATTTGATAATAAGGTTTTTTAAAAGAATAAATAATAATAATCAAAACAAAATCACAGATTTATGTACCCCGAAAAGCCTCAATTTTTTGTTTTTTTTTTGTTTCTATTTTTAATAACAAAAAAACGTGAATTGATAAAATATCTCAAAATTTTGAAGTATATAGAGCTGCATGGTTTGCTGAATGGAGGGAAAAAAAAAAAATGAGGCGTTTTTTCACAATAGCGATTTCGTTGTGTTAATAACATTATAATAAAAACCGCCTCATTTTTTTTTTTTCCTCCATCCTGGCTTTTGTTGATTTTATAACTTTTTTACTACTCGTTGAAAAAATACAAGAGTAGGCTCATTAGAAAGAGCCATTGGTTGACATAATGAAACTATTTTTACTTTTTTTTTTTAACCAATATTTAGCAAGATATAAATTAAATAAAAACTGATGACGTCGTGGACCACTGACTTAAAATACTTATACGGTAGTAAGTCTCACGCCGGGGTAAAAATTGAGGCAAGACTCTACCGAGTCTGTCGATACATAAACACTTTAAATTCAGTTTTGATTTTTTTTTTTTTATTCCTTCATTTACATACAGATAAATTTTTTTTTATAAATTAGGTTCATTGTTCCATTTATTCTTCCATAATATTAATATCATCATAATTTATCATAGTGTCATCGAATGTTATTTCTTTTTTATTATTTTCCCCAGTACAAACAATAGTTAAAACTCCTTTTTCAGCTGCTTCATCCAACTTTTTCAATTCTTGTTCATCGCTGTTGAAATGTTCAGCATATTTTTTTGGTATATATACATAATATTCTTTGTTAATTTCAACGGTTAATGCTGCACCAAACTTTGATCCGATAGATTTTCTGACTTTTGTTATGTGGTAAACTGTATTATTTTGCAAATCATTCAAAGATCTACGTCGTTTGCTTGTTGAAAGTAATTTCGCTTTAGGCAAACCCATTTTTCACGGACAAAAAAATTGCAATAATGTTCAATAATGTTCAAATATTCCCGATATGATAACAATAATTTTTAAAAAATTGTATAAAACTTACTTCATTTGTTGGTTGATTTTTTAGTTTCACTGCTGAGGAGCTCGTTTTGTCTTGAAAACTTTTTTGATGATAGACTTGGACACATCAGTCTTTATACTGAAAAATTCTTCCCCCACTATTATGTTACTCCTACCAACTGATTTTTCGTTGGTTGAGCAGCAGTAGAAAGAGGAAGGGAGAAATTTGTGATTGGTGAATTATATATCATAGAAGGGATAAAATTTTATGGTTAGGAATCCAATATTTTCCAATTCTATAAAATTTGCACTAAACTGTTTAAACAAAAATTCTTTTGTGGAAAAGAATCCATTCAAGACGAAACTTTTTCTAAAATGAGATTAATTTCTATTGTATTTTCCTTAACGAAACATCACCTGACTGAGAGAAAGTTTTTCTTAGAATAAGTGATTGATTAATTGCTTTTTTAAAAGTTTAAACAAGTTTTAACCTGTTTCATCATGTTATATATTTTCTCTTAAAATATAGAATTTATGGGAATATACATAGGTCCAACTTCTTCACTATATTTGAATAAAAAAATTAAACAGAAGAATTTTTTTTTTAATTATTTTAAATCGTATTTATTTATCTTAAATTAACAAAACTGTTCATTATTTATTTCTTTTCATTTTAAACAATCTTTTATAGCTACATGAAGAAAAGGACCACATTCATCGGTATCCTTATTTGAGTTATTTTGCAAAGGGTGTTGTTTGCATTTTCTTAATCCAAAACTTGATGGGTTCATCTGCTGTTCTTTTGATAATTTTTCTCAGATTTCATCAATTTGATGTGATGCAAATTTTATAATTAGTAGTAATGGGAGTGATGTAATTTCTGCTTCAGCTAAGTCGCTTATATTTGGAATAGCACAAAATTCGCTATAGACTTATATAAACTGGCTCTCATCGAAAAAGTCTTGCTATACCATGATTTATATCTCTGTGCATTTTCAACTGAACATTTATAATATGCATTATGTATATGCATTGAATCATGTTTTATAGCTGGATGATTAGATTCAAGAATTTTTATATCAGAACATCCCAAATTCTCTAAGTTGAAAACTATTGGTAAATTGTGAGAAAGTATAAGAGTCAACCACTTTTTTTTATCTTCTCCTTTGACGAACAAATAATTAAATTTTCCAATAATTTCTTCACTAATGATATTTGAAAGATTTGTGTGTTCTTCAGTGCCATTTTCCCATTATATTCCATGATGATATATATCACAATTAAATACTATTTCTTGATATGGTTCGTTCAATGATGCTCTATCATATGGTGGTTTGAATATTATTGCTCTTGGTTTCAATCTTGAACTTAACGGTTTAATGGCTAATTCTTTCAATACGAATAAACCTTGCTTATCTTGAAACCCTTGGAAATCAATAAATGCTGACCTTCCTTTTTTTTCTTTTTTTTCAAACTTTTTATAGTATGTTTTCTGACTAAACTCTTGTGAAATTAACTAAAAAATTTTGATGATGCACTCACTGAAATTTAATCATCCCCACTTTTCAAAGAACTACTAGCGCAGTGGTTTGAAAAAGTTGAACTTTAATATCGAATTAACATTCATTGGTAATGACGTTTTTAAGAAATAATAAATTGAATAAAAAAAAAAAAAAAAAATCCCTCAAGCCGGGTTCGAACCAGGGACCAATGGGTCTGAAAAAGTGAATGGGAATGAAAAGTATAATGCTCGTTATGGATGCATGTATTGCGAAGATCCAACTAAGCGTGTTAGTCGTGTTCGTAAATATGTTATTTCTCGTAAGGTTCCAGTAAAGCAATCTAATTATAAGTAGAAACGATTAATGTATCAAGCTTATAAAAAAAAGCTGTGCTTCGCGGAGTCACTCGGACATCGTGTCTGATAAACTTAAAGTATTTCGATTTGCCAAAATGCCTGCGCATTGATTAATTACACGCTGTTTTATGAGGAGTTGTGCGCCGAATTTCAACGAATCAAATTAAATCTTGCAAGTCACCTTTTTACATTGGAAATTCAGTTGATAAATTAAACTCGGGACTAATGTCCATCCAGTCACTGAAAATTATTACAAGAAGTCCCAGAGATCTTAGTACAATGAAACTTTGGCGAGCAAACGAATTAAGATCATGGCTTTTATGTTATTTATTGCCATGCCTCGAAACAATTTTGCCAAAAAAATATCTGCATCATTTTGCTTCACTTGTTTACGCTATAAATATTCTACTTCAAAAATATATTAGTCAAGATGAATTAAAAAAAGCAAAGCATGCGCTTATAAAATTCGTTGTAGGCGTGCACAGTTTATACGGAGAATATGAAATGACATCTAATGTTTATATGCTTCTTCATCTATGTGATGGAGTAGAAAACTGGTGTCCACTTTTGACGAATAACACTTTTTCGTTTGGAAATTAAAACAGATTATTATTAGAAATGATTCAAGGTCCATCCCGAATTGTCCCACAAGTAGTACGTCGTATTTTGATGTATTAGTCGCTACCAAGATTCGCCAGTTTGTATCCTATTTACCATAACACACTGAAATTGAGGGTCCGGATGCAATAACCGGCCGCACGCAAAGTTAATTACCCTCCCGTTAAACTAGGTTATTATAGACTTGGTTGAACTAGGCGTATTTATAAGAAACACTACGAATCGTAGAAAAGCCAAAATCAAAGATAATCCTCGACCCTCACAGCTGGTTGCCACGGGATCATTTTTCGACAATGCCTCCAGTGGCCTTGACAACATCCCACCAATACTCAAATAGTGATCATAAAAAACTTCACAATAATATTTAACAATTTTCTCAACCACAAATACTTTCCTAAAGGCTGAAAGACAGCAAAAATACTACCAATACTAAAAAAGGAAAAAATCCAAATGATCCAACAAGCACCAGACCCGTGAGTCTACCGTATGCCATCAGCAAAGTGTATAAATGTATCATCAATAAACAAATTATCACACACTGGAAAAAAAATAAAATAATCCCTGTCAACCAATTTGGATTCAGGCATAAACATTCTACCACACACGCCATCAATATAATGATGAACCATATCAACACAGATCTTCGAGATAATTATTTGGTAGCAGTAGCACTCATAGATCTAGAAAAACCATTTAACTCTACCCGGATCAATGTAATAATTTATAAATGAATTGATAAAAAGTTTCCACTAAACCTAATAGCAACAATAACAGATATGATCACTGGGAAAGCATTCATCACTTGGGACGGCTTTAAAACCAGCTCGAAAACATTTGTTATAACCTGCGGTCGTCATCAAATAATATAAAAAACTATAATTATCACTTTCAAATAGGCTTAATGTCACGAGAACCAGCTTGAAACTGTATGCAAGGTAGAACTTAGAGAAACAGAAAGTCCCTAGAATTATTACCATTCGACCATATAAGTATAATAATACAACATTGTTTAATGAAATTATTCTTTAAATTATAAATTATAATATAATTATTTTTTTAATTATCTGGTTCTAATAATATGGCTTATTGAAAAAACATCTATTTAAAGAAAATACTTTTATGATATTTTTTATATTTATTAATGTGACTTTTCAAAAAAAATTAAATATTTAAAATTCGGTAATGCTTGCACCGAGTTTAAGTACTTGCGGATTACAATGAAAGTAAATAAAGTCAATAAAATATTTCTTGTTTAAATGTAATAACTAAAATTATAATTAGTCAATGTGGTGTTTTTTACAAAATTAATATGTGGTCCTGTGAATTTAATGAAAATTGGAAAATAAAAATATTATGATACCGAAGAATAATGAATTTTGCGAAAAATTTATCAATATTCCTATAGTTTACATAACAACTGAGATTACAAATTATGTTTTCATGGATTAATATATTTCTAGTAACAATAAATAAGATAAAGCTTTTAACCGTTGAAAACAGATCTATGACTTTATCATTTTTGCAAGACAATTTATATGTGTGTTTTTATAACTTTCAAATTAAATTTTTTTTCAATCAATAATATAATAAAAATTCATTTTTTAATTGACAATATATATAGATAAAAGTTGATGTTGCGTTCAACAGTGAAGTTTTATCATTAATTAATAAGAATCCTATAAGCAAACTCAATGAAATTTACATATTCCTATATTATACAAAAATGATTTAAATGCATCTCATTAATAAAAGTATTGTAGGATAGTCAATTGATTAATTTGAAAAGTTTTTTTTTTTTTAAACAGTGGTGCAGTATAAATTAAAAAATATGCTAAAATGCGTTTTATCCGAATTTTTTGAAGAAGGTCGGTAATACAGGAAATAGATCGATCGATATTACAGAAAGCTTCTTTTGAAGATAATTTAAACAATAATTTATAAGATTAATATAAATATAACTTATAAAAAAATTACATTATAATCTATTATATCATAAATATAATGAAGTTAATTAATGAAACAAAGCTATTTTTATTATTCAAAACTTTCATGAAGTCCTTCAACAAATGAAAATTATAGCAAATGCAATTTCTTTAATTATACAATATTTATATTAATTATAGATCCGAATATATATAACAAACAATTTTTTTATTAGTATAATTTTATTATATATTGATAGTTTAAAAAATGGTAAATTTATAGGAAAGAAGCTGTACATCAAATTTGGTAATTAAGATATCCATATTATATTTATATTATAAATTAATTGTTGATTGGTTAGTTATTGCTTTATTAATACATGAGCAAAAACGCCAATTATGGACGGCGATTTGGGTGACCTATCCTCAGAACAATTTTTAATTATCATAGGCTTGTAGACCTGGGAAAGATATGCCATGTCAATTTTTTTTAGATTTTTCCCCCCCCTTATTTTGACCCCCATTGTATGGGGAATTTCATCAAAATTTGAAATTAGGTTTTTTTCAATAATTTTTTTCGGTTTTTTATAAAAACAAAAAAAATTCAGGATGAATGATTTTATATGTAAAATTTTCTCAGCTTTTTGGAAAAAATATTTATATTTTTCTCAATTTTTTTTTTATCTATGAAAATCATGTTTAAAATATAAAAAGCTGAATTTATGACCTTGCCCCTAAATTTTTTTCATTTTCGTTATCATTTTTGAAAAGCTGAGTAAATTTTACATAGATATCGTCTTGAAACCTGTTGGGTTCTCTGAAAAAACGACTAGGATAAATCAAAAGGCATGAAAATTGGGCGAAAAGTCCATGATTTTGGCCTTTTCATTTTTTTTTTTTTTTTTTTATTATTATTACAAAATAGTATTAAAAAATCGTTTTGTGACTGTTTGCATGATAATAGTGAAGTAAAAAAAAAAAAAAAAAAAATTCTCACCCAAAATTGAGCGTTAAAAACACGGATTTTCGCCCATTTTTCATGCCTTTTGATTTATCCTAGTCGTTTTTTCAGAGAACCCAACAGGTTTCAAGACGTTATCTATGTAAAATTTACTCAGCTTTTCAAAAATGATAACGAAAATGAAAAAAATTTAGGGGCAAGGTCATAAATTCAGCTTTTTAAATTTTAAACATGATTTTCATAGATAAAAAAAAAATTGAGAAAAATATAAATATTTTTTCCAAAAAGCTGAGAAAATTTTACATATAAAATCATTCATTCTGAATTTTTTTTGTTTTTATAAAAAACCGAAAAAAATTATTGAAAAAAACCCAATTTCAAATTTTGATGAAATTCCCCATACAATGGGGGTCAAAATAAGGGGGGGAAAAATCTAAAAAAAATTGACATGGCATATCTTTCCCAGGTCTACAAGCCTATGATAATTAAAAATTGTTCTGAGGATAGGTCACCCAAATCGCCGTCCACAATTGGCGTTTTTGCTCATATATATCTTTATTCATTAAAATACATGGTTTTACTAAATTAAATAATAATTATTTTGAATAAAATAAAGAATGTTTATTCGATAAGAAAATTAACGCCGATTTATTTTTTATTTTTAAATTTATTTTTTAATCAAAAAAAAAACAAAGAGCAATTTTAATGCCAACAAAATTAAATTTTTTGGGAATATTCATTGATCAAGAAATTATTTTTAAAAATGTATTGAATTTAAACATTTCAATTCATCTATTTAATAATTTACAAATATTTTTGTTTTTTTATTGAAAAAAAAAATAAATAAATAATTGACTGTCATTGAAAAATGTTAATAAATTTAAATTTAAAAAAAATACTAAATTGATAGTATATCTTTTTTTTTTTTATTTTTATAAAAAATATATTTTGTACTTTTGTATATTAATTTAATGGTAAATGAGACTTGCACATTTTTATTTTATTTTAGTGGCTGTATATCTGTAAAGAATTTCTTTATTTGATTGTTAATTTTTTTTTTTACAATAAGCCACTAAAATTTTGCCAAAACAATTTTGAATAATTGCATCTAACTTTAATATATTTTTAATTATAAAAATAATATTGAATTTTTGTATTATGTATTGTATTTTGTATTATGATATTTGAATAGTTTTAAAAACCATACATTGCCTATAACAGATCCCACAAGAAATTGCTTCTCTAAAGAGTAATATTCAGTACAATTTTCACATAAAAACCAGTGATAACAAAGCACTGATACCACATTTAATATTGACTGGTGACAATGTGGACATAAAAAATTATTTATATTATTTAAAACGAATATGTTTCTTTCGTTTGCATTTCTTCTTACAATTCTTCTTGGCATATTTTCATCAATATTTTCCATAATAATTGGTTCATTATTTATATCATGAGCTGGATACTGTTGAAGGACATCAACTTGAGCTGGTGTATTCATAATTAAATCGTTGTTTAAAGCAGGTGTAACATGATTATAACATGCTAAAAATCTTGGTATTGTCAAAGTCCCATTATTTAAGAGTGTCCACATATAATCAAGTATATGTTGTCTATTTGTGTATTCCTGTTGTGAAGAACGTCGAATGGCAAGACCACGATTCAATGATTCAACTTCAATATGTGTGAAAGCTTGTAGCTGTTTTAATTTAGCTGTAAATTGCCAGATTTTTGGATGTGGCCCAACGTGAGTATGTATGACTCTATGATAAGCTTCAATTGGATTATTTGTTTTATTAGTTTTATTAGATAAGGTTGATAATCGATTTTGACTTAGCCATGTACGTGGATAATATTGAATTAAATCTTATCTTATTTGAATTTGACAAGTATTTTTAATAAATATATTTAATAATTCTGTTTAAATATTTTAAGATTAAATTACTTAAGAAATAAGTTGAAGAAGACACTCTTGATAAACACCAGAAGTAAACACAATAAAGAAATAACATATAAACATCAAAATTAAAATTAAAAAATAATAATCAAGTCTTGTCATGTATCATGTATGTCTTCTTCAAGTGTTTTATTATATAATTTTTTATATTCATTTTTAACAATAATAATATCTTTTTTACTCAATGTACAAAGAATTTCAATGAATATATTATCTTTTTGAATTGTTCCAGCAATTGATATATAAAGTTCTTTAGCATAAAAAATTGGTACAGGTGTCATCATTGAAATTATTAAATCTTTCAAACCACCAATATTCTCAAAAATATTCTATATACTTATATCACTCTGATTATCATTTTTTTTGTTTTTATTTTATTTTTTTTTCATATTATTAATTATTTATATCAAAATATTATTTAATTTATTGATTGTTGAAATTTTATATATTTTTTTTTAATTTAAAATATATTTTTGAATAATGCTCAAGATGATTGACATACTGATGATACTGTATGAGTTAAAATTAATTGTTGGACTTTGATTTTTAGGATTATTTTGTTTTCCTGGTTCACCAACACAAATATCACCACAATCTTCACTATCACAAATGTCACAGAGATTTGTTTTAACATTTGGTTCATAAAAAACTCGAGCTCTTCTTGCTAAAATAATTTAAAGCTTGTTAAAGACAAAATAATTTTTAAAATAAATTAATAATTTACATAAAACAATTAACTTACAAAAATCATAATAGTTGTAAATTGAAACAGGTACTGGTTTTTGTTTAGCAACTTTGTGAGTTCTAAATTCAGGAATTGTTGGACAATATTCTGCTGTTAAATTATAATATGATGATACTTGAATTATTGAAAATCCACTACCAGTTGCTGTGATGTTGACAACTCTTGTTTTTCTTGGTAACTATTTATTAATATATAAACGAAAGAAAATTAATAACAACATATATTATTATAAAATATATAATTTAAACTTACAATATGTTTTTGTAATATCATTGAATTTGATGGATCAATATTCATTTGACTTTGTCCACCTCCTTCATAATTAATGGTAATTGCAATATTATTATTTCTAGTTAATAATTTTTCACCAAGTTTTGATAAAGCATAACTATTTAATTTAACTGCAGTGATAGAACAATCTTTTTTTCATGACAAAAAAAATAAATAAATAATCAACTTGATAAAAACAAAAAAAGCTTGAAGTAATAGTCTTTGTTATTATTTATTTGTGTCAGCTGTTACCACAAATCGTGACTGATTGTGTGTGTGTGCACCAAGCATCTGTTGGATAAATTTAGAAGCTGAAACCATGTTACAAAATGGCGATATGCTATCGGTCGATAATATTTTTTTTTTTTTTTTTCGGATAAAACGAAATTATGAGAATTATAATATTCATCAAATGTGCATTTACATATTTCCACGGGGAATCGAATAGTTTTTAATAAAACTTTTTTTTTTATAGTCGTTAGCTCATACTTAATTTATTCATTTTTTTTTCCTTTTATTAAAAACTAAACTATCAATTACAATTAAATGCTTTTTAAGTGTTGATTGATCAACTATATTTTTGCATACTCTCAAATCATTTTATTGAGTTTATAATTTAATAGCATAGTCATATAACGTAAAATTAGGATAATTTGTATCTATTATTTATACTATCAACATATATACAAGCTAATGTTATGAAAACGGGTTTGCCGTGATTTTAACTTGGTTCACAGTTATTATAGATAAAATGATTGATTTAAAAATAACTTGTATTAATTTTTAAAGAAAAGTTTTTTTAAATTTGTTGAAAAACATTGTTTTGGATTAATTAAAAAACAAAGTATGTCACAGTTTAATCAATAATTATTATTTAAAAAACTTTCATTTGTTATCTAAAAATTATATCGATTATGAATTTTGCTCTATAATATAATATGCAATAATAATTTGTGAGTTACTATATTTGTGATCTTTCTATATGAAGAAAAATAGAATTTATTATGATAACATATAACAATTGTTTAAAATACGCTGACTTATATTGATAAGTGCAATGCAAAATTGAAAGCAATATCATTATTATTATTTACTTTTAATTTAAAATTCGTAAAATCCATTATATAATTATTGAATAATATGCTATTTATTAATGTTAAACTCGTATACTATGAACTCAATAAATATTTCAAAATCGCATAGTGTTCCGTTTGGCTAGTTACATTTTCAAATAAACACTTTTGCAGGGACTTTTTTTTCGGCAACTTTGTATGATCGGAATTTCTTGTTTCGCACGTTCATTTGCTCGAATATTATTAAGTTGGTTCCCGTGACATCAAGCCTTCAAATATAAATAATAAATATGGCCGCCTTTGCCGAAATAGTAGGGTTCTCCTAACTCTACACTAAGGCCACGTTTTAAGGGTAGCTACCTTCAGGCGAAACTAGTCTTTGCGACAAATAGATTTTAAGTTTAGATCCTTCATCTAGTTCTGGCAGCGAGAGAGTTCGGATCTCTCTGCTGTTTCGAACGTTTTGACTTTGTACATTGGTAATAGAATTATATATCCGTTTTCTAAAATCATCACGTGTTCAAGTTTAAGTTTTGATTATCCGGTTGCATCTAATTTAATAATTAAAATATTTATTTCATTTCTTTTTATAACTAACTCACTCTCGTGTTATATTTAAAATGTCAACATCTCCCTAGCGAAAATAACGACAGTCGGTTTGTGCACTGATCTCATACAAAAACGACACAAAACCGACACACGAATATAAGGATTTTCAAGTCATAAAAAAAAAATAGTAAAAAGCATTAAAAAAATAAAATATTATGTCTAAAAATTTTTAAATATTAATCTTGTGGATATAGACACATTAGAATTTTTTTAAAATAATTTTTTTTTCAAAAAAACTCAATTATGTTACAATATTGAAAGTAGGGTTATGTTGTCAGGATCTGTCAGAATTATTTGTACCCAACTGTGAGAATCTTTACAATTCTCACACAATTCCGACACACGTACGACACACGACTGTGAGAATATTTACAATTCTCACACAATTCCGACACACGTACGACAGTATAGTTTTATATTTAATTTTTTAATATTAAAAAGCATTTTTTATAATAAAATTGTTTTTTAATATTTAATATTTAATATTGCAATAATTTTAGGCACATTAAAATTTTTTTTTTAATTAATTTGATCATTAAACAAAAAAAATTATTACGACTGTGAGAATCTTTACAATTCTCACACAATTCCGACACACGTACGACAGTATAGTTTTATATTCAATTTTTTAATATTAAAAAGCATTATTTATTTTTATGAAAAAAGTGATTTGTATGCTGTTCTATAGAAATAGTTTTTAAAAAACTGACTCTTCATGCTGGTCTTGAACCCGGGTTACTCGGATGATAAGCCGGTGCTTTACCCCGAAGCCACAAATCTTATAATAATAATTCAGAAAAACGTATATAAGAATGTGACTTTTTGAATTTTATCTATTTTTTAGTTTTTCGTAATTTGTCAACAATTTATATATATCTATATTAGGAAATTGATTATGATTAGTCTTATCATTAATTTATATGAAAATTGTTGCCAAAATACGATTAAAACTAAAAAATAGAGAAAATTTAGAAAATCATATTCTTATATACATTTTTCTGAAATATTATTTTAAGATTTGTGGCTTGGTAAAGCACCGGCTCATCACCCGAGTAGCCCGGGTTCAAGACCGGCTTGTAGACTTATTTTTTTTAAAACTGTTTCTATAGAAAAGCATACAAATCATTTGTTTATAAAAATAATCTTCTAAACCAAATTCTAAAGAAAATCAATAAATTTATTCTACAAAAATCAACTACAAACTTTATAAAATTTATTTTATAACAGAAGCGCCAAATTTATATAAGAATTTGTATAAAAATTTGTATGGGACTTGGCATAAGAATTTTTATAAAAATGTTTATAAAACTTTTTGCTACGTGCGATAACAGAACAACTAAAGCCACTAAAAACACTACCAACCTCTTTATTACCTACAAGTTCATACGTTTTCAACATTTTTAAGTCATCTCTTGTTTTTTTTCCATCATATTCAACCTACAATAAAAATTAAAATTGAAAAAAAAAAAAAGTATATTTATCAATAAATTAAGTTGACAGGTTATAAGTATTTACCCAGGCACAATAAGGAATGCATTTTTAATGAACAATAAATAATCTTCTAGAAATCAACATCTTTAATAACAATAACACAAAATACATAATGACAGATCCAATTGTTTATATTTTAGTGTATTATTATTATTTTTTTTATTATTTTCCGATGTGACCCAATTAATTTTACCTAACTATCGTCAGTTCTCCTCTTTCCTTTTTAATTTGAAAAAAAAGTGAGAGAAGCTGAGCAATTGCTGATCACCTTCTCCAAAAGTAACATTGGTCGGTCTCACTGTAAAAGAAGCAGCACCAGACGGCGCTTTCTGTTTGTTTTAGATTGTGTTGTCACGGATCTGCTTAGAGATTTGATAATCGGTATTATCGTGACAAGACGATAACGATAATGACGACAACGACAAGATAATGCCATTTTTTATCGTATCGTCGTCACGACACGACACGATATTTGACTGACGATAATCGATAAAATTATCGTGTTATCGCGATAATATTTTCTAAAATATACATTCAAATTTGAGCAATACTGTCTTGTTTATAAAAAAAGGAAAAAAAATAAACACTTGAATTCATATACTTTCAATTTATTAATATTCACGTCATAATTAAAAAATAGAATAGATTATTGCATCATATAATAATAGTATTATTTATGTCAATGTCACAATATTAAAGAAATAGAAATTATGTTAATAAAATAATTAATAATATATATAAGTTATATATAAACTTGTTGCACAGAATATGATGTTTTAAATTTGTTTTTAGGGAATTTTAATTTCCTATTGTTTTCGCTTTTCATCTGGACCCCCCCCCCCCCAACCATGGTAGACCCCCCCCCCGAAAATATTCTAAGTCCCTTAATTAATCTAAATACGATAAATTTTGTAAATATAAAGAAAAATACAGAAAATACGGGAAAATATCAAGGAAAAATCACTGAATATAAAGAAAAATACGATAAAAATGGTAAAATATCAGTAAATATAAAGGAAAATACAGAAAAATATATGAAAATATCTAGAAAAAAACATTGAATATAAAGAAAAATACGATAAATATGAGAAATTTTAAAGGGAAAATCACTGAATATAAAGAAAAACACGATAAATATGGGAAAATATCACATAACTATCAGTAAATATGAAGGAAAATACGATAAATATGATAAATTTAAAGGAAAAATTACTGAATATAAAGAAAAATACGATAAAAATGGTAAAATATCAGTAAATATAAAGGAAAATACAGAAAAATATATGAAAATATCGAGAAAAAAACACTGAATATAAAGAAAAATACGATAAAAATGATAAAATATCAGTAAATATAAAGGAAAATACAGAAAATATATGAAAATATCTAGAAAAAATCACTGAATATAAAGAAAAACACGATAAATATGGGAAAATATCACATAACTATCAGTAAATATGAAGGAAATATACGAAAATTTCATGGGAAGATCACTAAATATAAAGAAAAATACGATAAATATGATAAATTTAAAGGAAAAATTACTGAATATAAAGAAAAATACGATAAAAATGGTAAAATATCAGTAAATATAAAGGAAAATACAGAAAAATATATGAAAATATCGAGAAAAAAACACTGAATATAAAGAAAAATACGATAAAAATGATAAAATATCAGTAAATATAAAGGAAAATACAGAAAAATATATGAAAATATCGAGAAAAAAACATTGAATATAAAGAAAAATACGATAAATATGAGAAATTTTAAAGGGAAAATCACTGAATATTAAGAAAAACACGATAAATATGGGAAAATATCACATAACTATCAGTAAATATGAAGGAAATATACGAAAATTTCATGGGAAGATCACTAAATATAAAGAAAAATACGATAAATATGATAAATTTAAAGGAAAAATCACTGAATATAAAGAAAAATACGATAAATATGAGAAATTTAAAGGAAAAATCACTTCAAAGGAATATAAAGAAAAACACGATAAATATGAGAACATATGAATTACTACTCACTCCCTTTTTCGCTCCCCCCCCCCTTCATCCTCCCTTCCTTGAAAATATTTATTTTTAAAAAAAAAGAATGAAAGATGACCAAAATCCAAAACAAAAATCTTCAATTTTTTTTTATTTATAAAATGTGAAATTGATATCAGATGTCAATATAATTTGCGACAACTAAATAAGTAGCAAATTTTCAACGTTATAAATTTGAACTAAATTTTCTGTAGTAATATTAAATGGTAAATATTTATCATATATTTAAGAAATGTAGATAGATTTAATGAATAATTTAATTCTTTACAGGTTACTCACAAATCAATTACTAAAATTAGATAAATTAATAACATGCCAGCACAATCCGAGGATGCAAAACGTCGTAAAGAAGAAAACAAAAATAAGCGCAAAAAAATACGGTTATTAGATGCAAATTACAATATCCATAAAAATAAAACTAAATATGTTTCAAAGAAAAAACGTCTTCAAAATGATTTAGATTTCAGGAAGAAAACATACATCTCCAATACTTCTAGAATAAAAAAACGCTTGATGAATGATCCAAATCTAAAATTAAAAAAAAGGAAGACTCAAGAAGTATCAAAAAAAAATCGTTATAAAAAAGATGAAAATTATCGAAAATTACAAAAGCAAAAGAAAGATCTCCGGAAAAGTGACCGTTTAAATAATGATGAAATTTACAAAAATCGTAAACGAAAAATAAAAGCTATTTCTATGAAACATCAATACCATGATGACCCTGTTTGTAAAAAAAAGAAAAACAATTCCAATAAAAATAATTATGCTAAAAAAAAAAAAAAGGTCAATTCTGAAAAATTATGGGAAGAAATATTTAAAGAGTTTCAATTAAAGATAGAAGATGGAATGTGCTTTCGTTGTCAATATTGTGATCGAATGTGGTATTCAAATGGTGTAAAAAAAATTAGTGACGTACATGAATCAGTTCAACAATGCTTTGAAAACATTCAAAATGAATACACAGTATGTTACACTTGTAATAAGAGTTTACTGCGAGGTAAAATTCCTGAATTAGCGAGAATCAATGGTTTTTATTATCCTATTAAACCTGATTTACCACTTTTAAATAAAGTAGAAGAACGATTAAATGATAGAAATCACATCGAGCTTTTCTTATTTGATTGCATTTGTCACATAAATATTGTGAACCACAAACATCAAAAGGCCCCTCAACATTGAGCGGATGTGAATATACTTTACGACCACATGATATTAACAGTTGATTAACTACAAAAGAATTAAAAAATATTAATAAAGTTAATTAGAAAAAAAAAATAATTTAAAACAACTCACGTTTCGGACAAGTTCTATTAATTGGATTCTTAAATGAAGAAATAAGGCGAAAAAAAAATGAAAAGAATGTTTCCATAAACAAAAAATTCGATTGATCTGAAAATTAAAATGTAAAGGTTAAAAAAAGAAAAATAATAACAAACATGTAAAGAAGAAAAGAAAATACCGAATTTGTAAATGACTGCCATTGAATTGTCAACAATCGTGGAGTTATAAAAACTAGTATTACTAGAATCGTCTATAAATAATAATTATCATTATATTACGAACAAAAATTTAAAAGATAAAAAGTATAAAGGATAAAAACAGAAAAAAAAGTACGACATAATAATCACCTAAAATATAGTAATGTGGAGAATGATGATCCATTTCAGTTACAATTCATTTACAACATATAATAACCACAATTTCTGACATAAAAATAAAAAACAAAAACGATGGAACAACTTCACATTAATGAATCAATAAAAAAAAAAAAAGAAAACATCGATCATTTTTAACCAATTTGTGAACAGATCAAAGAGAATTTTTCAAAATCAACAGCCAATATAATCAAAATGGGTAAAAGAAAACAAGAAGGGGATAATCAAAAACATGAAGAAAAAAAAATTAAACTCAATGAAAAAAACACAACAAAAGATACAACGATGAAAAGAAAAATTATAAAAATAGCAAATTTAAAAATAAACACAATATGGTAAATAAAAAATTAGAAATAAATATAATAAACATAAGTTAAAAATTAAATTAAAAATTCAAATAAAGTGATACAGTTCGAGCAAGAATTATACATAAAAGTGATATAAAAGAATGGAAAAACGAACGAGGAACGGGCAAAAAATTTACGATCGACATAAGTGATGAAAGTGACAAAATAAGATGTAGTTTTTTTGGAGAAGCTGCAAATAAATATCATGGATTAATTGCGGAACGATTATCAATGAAATTTATTAAACAAAAAATTTTTTAGAATGAATGATTATTGAAATGATCAATTATTATATGTAACAGATAAACAAAATATATACAATCATTGGAGGATTAGTGAAAAAAGTTAATGAACTATACCCATCAATAAATAATAAAGAAATAATGATACCAGTAGAGTCTAGTATAAACTTGGAAGACGAAGATGAGAACGAAAATATTCCAAAAATTAATTTCGAGTTTAGAAATATAGAAGAAATCGTACATTTACCGAATAATTCATTTACAGGTTAAATTATTTTTAAATAAAAAAAAACGAATATTATTAATACTGGTAGTGATTTTTTATAGATATAATCGCAATCATAACAAAAATAAAGGAAGTGGAATTTATATATTCAATGACAGGACGGTTATTAAGAAAAAGAACAATATCATTAGCAGACGACAGTGATTACGAAGTAAAATCAAATTTAGATGAAAAAAAAACTACTGAAACAGACTAAAGATACTAAATTTACTAAAAAATATATATATTAGAGATTGAATTAAATATGTGGAATGAAGAGGCAGAAAGTTTTGAGGGAAAAAAGGGTGACGTGATAGCACTAAAGGAATTGAAAATAAATGAATATAAAAAGATTAAAAATTTAACAACGACTTCAAGAACGACAAAAACACTAAATCCTAATTCAACAGAGGGAAAAAAGTAAAGTAAAAAAAAAAAAATATAATATGGAAATTTTATAAATAGATATTAAACATTCACAGAATAAAATCATGGTACAACAAAATAAATAAAAACAAAGAATTTAAAAAGGTAGAAGAATGCGATTCCGGAAATGAAGATGACCCACTAGAAGAAACAAGCAAAATGAACGAAAATTGAATAAACTTTACGAATTGTAACAATGAAAAATAAATATTTCTATTCAGGATTCATTTTTATTCATTACCTCAATTTCCAATAAAATAAAAATTGAAATTAAAATTCCCCCCGCAGGGAAAGCTCAGTTGCTTCAGCAACTGTAACATAATTTTTTTCAACAATTTAGATTCAACTACATGTATCGAAAATAAAATTTCTTCGTTGGTTTTTATTGTATCATATTTTTTTTATATCAAAAAATTAATTAATGACAAAACAAGTTACATTACAAATTGACTACAATTTCGAGTACTTGACTCTTTTTTTTGTACAAAATACTTGTTTTTTGTTTTTTGTTAGATACATGATTCTTAATAATTTATATTACATGTTTGATGTGCAGCACCTCTAAATTTTGATGTAAAGTGACAATGATCACGTACTTTAACATTACCATTCATAAAAGTTTTTTCACAAATATGACATTTTTTCGCTCTTAAAAATTGTAGTTCTTCATTTAATGTTAGTGACATTGGTTTAATATTATCTAATATACTATTTACTTCATGAGCTATTTGTTCAAGCTCAGAAATAAACCAATCGATTGAATTTTTACTACGCTGAAGGTTGAACTTGGAAAGTGAATCATCATAACTACATTTTAAATAGTATGCGATACTACTTGGAATGTGTTTTTGATAAACTTGTTTTTTTTCATATTTTTCATTTTTTACTTTTTCCAACAAACATTCTAAGTCAGTATAAATTATAAATGGAACAGTTAATTGATTTTTATAACTTTTAAATTTTAAAATATTATTTTTTCCTGATGGTAATATCATTGCAGTTTTACATTTTTCTTTGCATAATTTTTCATGATTATCAAGAGATTGTTGAGAATGAAAATAACATAAACAGCGATCACAAATAATTTTTTTGTTTTTATTTTTTGAAACTTGCGCATAAACTAATTTTGATTAATCTCTTATCCATGCAAAATGATATTGAGATAAATTCTTATTTGACTCTAATTCAACATCATCATCGACATCAATATTTTTTTTTTCTGCTTCAGTATCTCTTTTAACCATTATAAATGTATTGTTTCATTGTCAGATGCATTTTTACTAATGTAATATGGTACAATTCTTTCTTTTCTACGTTTTTTTGTTTTTTTATTATCATCATCATCATTATCATCGTTATCATCATCATCATCATCATTATCATTATCATCATTTTCAATTCCATAAATATTTATTTTTAATTTATTTTGTTTTTCAAAAATTTTTATTTTTTCCCATGATATTGGAAAAATTATTCCATTACAATTTAATTTATCAACATGTTCTATATAATTACTCACACGGTTACAATGGTTAGTGACTTTATATAAACATGCCAAAACAGACCAAATAAAACAAAAACTATCTGAATTTTGTACGTTCACAACTGAATGAGTTTTTTGGATCCATAATGGTAACTCAACAAACGATGAATTACCACCTCGTAATGGTGTATAATCATTAACCTGAACTTCAAGATGTAAAATTTCAAGTAATGACCAACCAGATCCTTTTAATTGTACTTCTTCAACATCTTCTAACAAATGTTCAAAATTATCATTGAATATTTAATTTAAATCTGATGATTGTAGAACTTCAAAACTACCTTCACTAAAATATTTTGTTTCAACTTCTATGCTTTTTATATGTTGTTTCTGAATTTCATAGTTTAAAGCTAAAACTGTATTCACTTTTAATATATTTTTATCTTGTAAAATATGTGATATATTATCAATCAACATTTTTTTAGCATCAGTCATGAATTTTTTCAAATTTTTATGTTTTAAGTTCACTATAACACTTGTTTTCATTCTATTCTTAAATGCATTTTCCAAGTCTTGCCATTCAACGTAATTTCCAATAGAATTGTTTAATAAATCATCTTCAACCACAGAAACACCAGCACCTCGTACTTGTAATTTTTCTAATTTTAATAACAAACTGGTTAGTATTGCTATTGTTGTTTGTGTCAATCTCCGATGAGCGGCTGATAAATTTTTTATTGGTAAATTAAATTTTGTAATATCTCTACGTATTGAAGTAATAGTAGAATTAAGCTGGATTTGATTCGGGTTCAATTCAAGAAGTTGATAATTTTTTCGATATTCTCCTCGAATGAGTTTATGTTGTTTGCATAAATCCATTATGTATTACTAGTGAAGTTATAACTAACCTAAAAAATTTTGAAGGTTAACGACGTTTCTATAAATTTTATAAAAAAAAAAACATACCTGAATAAGTGAACTAGTCTCAACAGCAGCAAACTCAGAAATAAAACAAAAAAATTCGAACTCTCCCACACCTATCGCAGATCGAGTGTTGCGACCTCTATGGCAAAAATTTTCACCCTCCCTACTGATCTCACGGAGTATGTGCGCAAAAAAAAAGGATGTAGCTAAGGAAAAGGATGTAGCTTCAGCTGGAAAGCCCTTCCGCAATGTTATGAGCAAAGAAAAGAACAGGAAAAAATACTTTATTTTATTTTTATTTATTTACAAAAAATTGATACAAATTAATACAATATGTAATCTTTCATCCACGCGGGTATGAAGCATTCTCGTCCATACCTGGTGAAATCTCTAGGAGTGTAGACGCAGTTGTAATAATCCACGCTCACCGTTCGATCGTACAGCTCCTCCTCTTCTAGTATTACTGTAGCGTCATCATCAGCAGCATTTCCTTCTTCAATCTCATTCTCATCTCTTCTTTTTTAACTGAAAATTATAAATATAAAAAAACATTAATATAATCATAAAAAACATTAATATAAATAATGAAATATAACCAAAAAGAATTATAATGTTAAAAAATAAAATTTAAATATAAAAATATTATCAAAAAAAGAATAAAAAAACTAACCAAATAATGGTGGTGCAGGATCAAACTTTATTCCTGCTGCTAACCGTTCCGGGGTCAACAGCTTCATGTATTCATCATCATTAACATCATTATGATCATCGTCATCTTCTTCTTCTTTTACTGTGAAAAAAATAAAATTTAATTATTAAAAAATAATATCAAAAAAATATCATCAAAAAAAATAAAAATAAAAATAAATATAAAAATATATAGGAATTGAATATTAAAAAAATACAAAATATAATCACAAAAATAATAGAATCAAAATATATACAAATTGAATATTAAAAAAAATGAAAAATACAAAAATACAAACGAAATAATGGTGGTGCAGGATCAAACTTTATTCAAAAATTATAAATAAATGAATTAAATTAAATAAAATAAATGAATTAAATTAAATTAAGTAAAGAAAAAATTAAATACTTACTGGGATTAGTTATCTCCAACGTGGTTCTGACTAAAGTGCTGCCCATGGATTCCTTCTCAGCACTCTCTTCTGGAAAAAAAATAAAACATATAAAATAATTATAAATTACAATATATTTTAAATAATGAACAATTATAATTTTAAACTACATTAAAAAAAAAAAAAAAAAACTAATAATTGAAGCACGTGCTTCAAAGCAAAAGCAAAAATAAATTAAACAAATAAATTAAACAAAAAATAAATTAAAAAAATAAATTAAATAGAACAAAAATAAAAAACTATGAAATTAATTATGATATATATTAACTTACCTTTTTTTTATTAATTTTTCTCATATTCATATTATAATCACTTTTTTAAACTTCAAAATCAAACTAACAGAGTAAAGGTTAAAACGAAAAGACCTGTTAATTATGCAACAACTTACCTACTCTTACCTTTACCTTTACATACCTACGCCATCTTTCATCAAACACAAGAATGACTTACCTATTAACCACTAGCGCTATCTCTTAATTTTGAAAATGGTGGTATTCAAAATAGGGTAATTTTCAAAAATTCAAAATTCAAAATTGTTAAAATAAAGATGGTTGAATTAAAAAGTAGTATTTTAAAATTAAAGATGGCAGCAGCAGCTGCATTAAAAAAATAATAGATTGCAAAAATAAAAATGACAGATGGTGGAATTTGAAAAATTAAAAAATGGAGGATGAATAATAATAATAATAATGATAATAAATTAAAAATGGCGGCATTCAAAATTTAAAATGGTGGGAATCTAAAATTAAAGATGGCGGAATAATAATAATAATAATATTCATGACAACTACCACTCCCACCCGAGGACCACACCTCGAGTAAGATCACGAATTAACCCCCTGTTCTCCCCGCGACCCCTCGCGGACCCGCGGATTACACATCGGATAAGACCCCCTCGGTTATCAAACCGCGAATTAAACCGCGGATTAAACCGTGGATTAAACCGCGGCACAGCGGGGGGTCGTGGTCCAGGATCATCACATATACACTACTCACATGGCAGAAGTGTGCTCGAGCGTCATCGGTTATAGCATCCCATGTTTATAACTAATGATGTTAAGGTCGCAGAAGTGAAAAAAGAAGTGGTGAACGGATGGACCAATAGCAAACGTTTCTCGGGGTATATAAAATGCCACAATTCGATCAGTAGCTCATTTTTTTCTGAGAGCTCATTCGAACAGATCTTCTTCCTATATAGGGAAGCTCACAAAAGCATCTTCGATTCGAGATAGGAAATATTCCAAAAATTTTTGCCCAGAAACTCCAACATTGTTTTGTTACCGGTGTGGAAAGCCGGGGTTCTCGATTGAAGAATGGTTCCGTTGCAATTCGGGAAACTAGTCGACCAAAATAGTCGTTTGAATCACACTGTCGTGACGACTGTTTATCTGACTGGAAGACAGGGAGATGGGATAGATTTGACTACCTCGGAACCTAACGTTATATGGGATAGTTTGCAAAGCTCCCTTGGTGCTGGTCGAAAGATCACGTTCTACAATAATATTGGTATCTGTGGACGGACACTGAGCGCCTTAATGGATTCTGGCGCAACACGGAAGTGTCTGTTTGTCGGAAGATCATCAAAAATGGAGCAGTCAAAGGCTCAAGTAGGAGGGTTCTGGTTGCAAACAAGCAGATCGAAATTATAAGAGATACGTTTATGACACCGATTACGCTAATCTCATGAAACTCTATTGAAGCTATCACTGTCAGAAGACTTCATCATAGCTGTACATTTCTACAAAAGGCTCGGATCGGAGTTGATTTCTTTGGGCGAAGTTCATATTTTGAAGACTAACTTAAGGAAATGTTCTCGTTTGCTCCCGATAAGACACTCCACCATTCGACTGTATGTAATGGCCTCAAGTTAATGGAGGAAGATGAGCAGAGACGTCTACAGACGAATTTATACCTCCTGCTCCTGCCTTGCTCCCGATATCAAAGTTCCCAGCCTATGTTATTAATGTGGCCAGATAGACTAATGGGTCCCGAATTCTATCCTTCTTGTAACGACCAGAAAATTGGTTACACAATATAAAAATACAGTATCCGCCAATTCATACCAAAATACACCTCTATAATGAAAAAATACAATGTCAATACGGTATCAAAACTTTGTAGATATTGGAGCTAGTGGCAAATGGCGTCAGCCATTTTTAAAACAATTATTATTATTATTTATTATTGTTTATTATTTTTTTTTCTTGATGAAAAAAAATCAAATAAAGCAAGATCATTGCTACAAGGCATAACTTCATTTAATATTATAAATATAATTGTATTCAAATCACAACAGTAAATTTTATCATAAAATTTAAACGTATCCCAGGTAGAAATCTAATGTGCTTAAGACGTCCAGTAGACGTCTTTTTTTGGCGTTGGATGTCTTACAGACATCAGTTTTGGACGTCTACATGACATCAAAATGTTACGCCGATAGACATCAAATAGACGTCTGGTTAGAATAGAGTGGCCTCTATTTCTCTAAACTGAGGCATTAATAAAAAAAGAATAAAAGTTCTCAAATTTATGGTTTACTTCAAGTACTTGTAAAATAATTGTTTTAAAAATTATTTATGCATTTGCATTTGTTTTTTTTATCCAACAGACAATAAAAAATACATTTTTAGTAATAAATTAATAATTTTTCAGACAACAATTGGCTACGAAAAAAGATGTATTTGCAAAAAAAGACGAGTACTTGTATAATAATTCTTTAGAAAATTTTTTATTGTATTTTTGATTGTCTATTGGTTAAAAAAACAAATGCAATTGCATAAATAATTTTTAAAACAATTATTTTACAAGTACTTGAAGCAAACCATAATTTTGAGAACTCTTATTCTTTTTTTATTAATGCCTCAGTTTAGAGAAATAGAGGGCACTCTATTCTAACCAGACGTCTATTTGATGTCTATCGGCGTAACATTTTGATGTCATTTAGACGTCTAAAACTGATGTCTCTAAGACATTCAATGTCCAGATTTGACACTATTTTCTACCTGGGTATATTTGATCAATTTTAGTAAACAGCTGAATATTATTTAATTAACAATAATTGAAATCAAATTAACATATATTGTAGCATAATCAAACGAGGTTAGTTTCAATTTTTTTTTCTGATTTCATTGTCTGTAAAATTATGTTTAATTATTTTCTTTTTCTTTATAGGGCTCTTTAGTCATTCAATTGAAATAATAGCAAAAAAATCGAAAGACGTTATCGAGAAGTTCTTCTTGCCCATGCCAGCAGAAATTAAATGTGACAAAAAAATATGCATTAAATCCAAGTTTGATGATAAATGATTTGCTAAACCAGTGTAAACATAGAGATCAACCAGTTATTTCTCGTCTGAAACCGTTTTTTAGATTGAATAATTCACTAAAAATAGGGAGAAACAAATTGTATATCATTAAACAGTATATCATTAAATTACAATCTATATCATTAAACAGCAGTGGTTCAACAGATGATTCTTTCAAGTGAAGATTTCAATGATCCACAAAAACCAACGTCTGCATCAGAAAAACCTAATAAAAGCCAAAAACGGAAAAATAATCAAGAACGACGTCAATAGATCATCATCATCATCATTCAAATCGAGCCAAAACAACTGTTAAAAATTATTTGAATACAGAAGTTTTAAAAGATCAACAACAGTTTGATATACTTTTGGCAAAGGCCATTTATTTATGTTCAAACAGTTCTCTCATTAACAAACATAATTCAAAAAATTTGCCAGCAACAAAAAAAGCAGAAAAACAAAACCTTTAACATCTAAAATTATTTTCAAGCATCCTGAAATATTTTGGTTTAAATTATCCAACATAACTGTTATACTTAAACCAATACATAATTGAATATAAAAACTTGAAGGTATAAACCAATTTTGAGTTTAGTATAAGAGTGTTTCTATGAATTAAAATATTATTTAAAAAAACGTGTAAAAACACCTGATATTAATGTGGTAAATGCTGGAGAAAACGAATTGATTATAAAAAGTTTGAAAAAAAAGCAGACAATATTTGGGTTTGATGATAATGTTGAACGCGTAATATTGTTGATCAAGATTGTTGATGATGAAGAGCAACCAGCGGTCAAACGAGATCGAAAGATTCATACCTCGCAAGGCCTTACAGAACCATCTCCGAGTCTCCTTCGCACCTAGTGCACCAGGTAGCAGATGGTAGTGGCCACCGTTTGCACACCTGATGCAGCTCTCTAGTTGGGATGTGTCGGAGTAGGGAAGGTTCTCTAGCGTAATCAGGGTGACCATCTCGGTACCTATTTTCAATAGATTATACCCTTGTACCGGGTGCGACATAAAAAGGCTCGAAAGTGATTTAATCGTTCGATGGGAACCATTGACAAAGATACAATGACGCCAAAAAAGGGATCAAATTTTTATGTTTTACGACAAAATAGTTATCCCTGTCGTTGATACTCGAATTCTGTCGAGTAATGAATAGTTACGGAGATGCTCGATAAACAACGAGCAGATTGGTGACGACACAATCTAAATCAAAAAGAATAAAGAGAGCCATCTGATGTTACTTTTTTATGCGACTGTCACTCGCGTAAACGAAAGCTAATTGTCATAATTTCTCTAATCTTGATGTTAAGAATAATTCATGTAATAACACAATTTTAATTCTTAATAATTTTTCCAGAACGCTTCACCCAATTTAAATTTATTTAGATCAGGTGGATTATTTATAAAATTAAAATAAGGTAGAAAAGAAAAATTCAAATGATAACATTGAATAAATTATTTCCCAGATAATTGATAAAATTTAATTATAGTTAAGAAATTATATTTTATAAATATCAATTTTTCAATATGGCAACTTTGATATATTAAATTTCTAATTATGAATCAAAAAAGTGAAATTTCAATTGAAAAATGGAGAGTTACTCGACGAGTGTGAATGGACGTGTGTCCGAAACAGTGCAACAAAAAGTGCTAATTTAAGTGGGAATAAAAGCAATATAAAATACACAAAGCATTATAAAAATGACAAATTAAGACACAGTGAACATATATTAAGTTTATAATATAAAACTAAGTTTATTTTAGCCTAATTTTTTTTTTTTGCTAAGTTTTTTTAAAATAATTTCGAATTTCATTCAGGCTTAGCACTATCCAGCTATATGTAGTATATGTATAATATACTACAATATGTATATATAATCACGCGTATGGAATTCCCCCTTTATTTATTCTTCAGTTTATGCAAGTAAATTAGCTATATCCTTCTCCTTCACAAGGGTAATCCTCCTTCACGGGGGTAAAAAAAATTACCCTCTGCGTCTATTCGTTAGCCTATATACATAACTTAGCTATATGCTACCCCCAAACAAGAGTAATAAAAATTATTACCTAGAAAAAAAAAAAAAAACCATTACGGGCTAAACATTATCACCGAAAATATCCGTAACTTTAGGTTAACTCACTCAATTAACCACCAGTCAAACAAGATCGAGAGATCCATGCCTCGCAAAGCTTTACAGAACCATATGGGTCTCCTACACACTTAGTCCACCAGAGGTAGCTGATGGTAGTGGCCACTAAAATTGCCTCGCACGGACTTACCCAAATAACCACTACTTATCTAGCACCTAGTGTATAGGTTACCCTGGCATAAGGTATCCTCACTAGTGCGAGAGAGAGATCGCTTTCACCACGTTTTGCCTATGCAACAAGGCAACGACATGGTGATCGCTTATGGGAGCGTGCACCAGCACCAGGTCCGCCCGCTAGCTTCAATGAAAGCCACCAGGCAGGAGCCCTGGCCATTGTACAAATACTACAGGTATAGCAATAGTCCATGCATTTTTCGTCACGTTGTGCACAGCCTTATTTTTTTCAACCAATCAACTAGTCGAACTAGCTTTATTTTGCTTTTCTTTCTAACATCTATACTCTTCTATAAGAGCCTCTTTCTCTCTAGCATACTGTTTATATTGGTTTTTATGTCAATTTTTGTCAATTTTTTTATATTGTTTATTGGAGCATGTTTAAAGTATAAAAAAAAATTAAAGTATAAAAAAAAAATATGAAAGTTTGACAAATAAATTATAACATCACGTTAAATCTACCAATAGGTAATTATAATGAAGTCATATTTATCTTAGAATTTTTTTATTATTATTGTTTTTTTATGCCACTGGCAATAGAGGTTATGTTGTATTTATTATACTTGGATTTATTTAAACGATTATTTGCTATTTAAAATTCATGTTTTTTTGGATAAATTTTTTTAACTTCTTATTTATTATCTTCTCATGTTTTACTTTTTTCTAATTTTAAATTCATTTGAATATTATTATAAATTTATGTTTCTAGTGGCTGTTGATTGACGTTATTATTATCTTTATATTTTGCAATTCATCAATGACATATTTATTATGAAAACTGACCATATGAAGTGCGCAATCAAAAGTTGTAATAATAAACAAATAAAAAATATAAACAGAAGTATTGGGTACTACAGCTTTCCAAGTGATGAAGCTACAAGAGATGTGGCACATCAAGCAAATATATTATATCAATAATTTTATGAAAGTTAATTTATATAATATATAATATTAATAGTATATAATATAATAATATTCAAAAATTACTGTTATAAATTATTATTACTGTTACAACGTGAACGTATATGAAAACATATGTATTTTATTGGCAATTGATATTGTATTATTCAAATTTTAAATAATTTAATAAATTTATACATATATATTGAACATTAAAAAATGATAATTATTAATTTAAAATAATTAATTATTTTAATTTATGATATTAATAATAATTAAAAACAAAAAAAACTAAAGAAAAACTAAAAAAATTTTTTTAACAAATTTGAATCACGCGCGCGTATAAGTCATCCATTTTTAGAGTATGTTCGACGTACTAACTGACCAATTTCGAGTTCGATATTTCGATGTCTGCTGTTGTACTGCCCTGCTTGTCGATCATTTGCCTCATCGAGAGCAAACCTCAATGCCAATTTCAGAACGTTATGACATTTCTAGTGTCTAACACACCCTTCCGATTTCTTATTCGTAGTTTCGGGAGTCTTCGTCAATTCTCTTGCAACCGAGATTTCAAATGCGGGAGTCACCATAAGAGATCTGTAGTATGAAGTATTATATGCGAATTGTATATAACTTAAATACTTATCCCACTCTCTATGGCCGTGATATAGAAATACATGCACCATCATTTTAATCCTCTGGCCCACCCGTCCTGTCTGGGTTGTCCTGAGGATGATATGGTGGAGCTATTGAAGTTTAACTAAACAATACACCGAAGATATTTATTGAATGATGGTAGATGGAACTTATTTAAAAGTTGGTTTTAAAAAATAATAAACAACAATTTAAATTATATGATTGAAGTTTAATTAAAATAATAGGATAATGATGTGATGATCTGAAGTGAATGCAGGTCCCGGGATGAAAAAATCGAAGTTTATAATCAAATACAATTACGTTTGGTACTTGAAATAGTATTCCTCAGCGCCATTAGAAGTACTTTTCGAATATCGCTTGAAAAGTATTTTTAGCGGGATAATTATTATGTTTGACGAGTATTCGAAATACAATTGTATCCAGTTAAAATACCTGATAGCGATACTCAAAAATACTATTGTATCCCATCGAAATACTTGCTGATTAAATATTCAAAAATACTATTGTATCCGGTTATATTCAATTCAGGGATTATAAAACTTTATAGTAGAGATGATATAAAATTTTTGAGATGATATAAGGTCCCGTAAAATTCGAGTATTAGAATACTTTGAAAGTATATTTTGAAATACTCAAACATTAAAAATACCCGTCGAGGATAATTGTATTTGAGAGTCAGTCTTTGATAATACCAACAAAATATCAAAGAATATTCATAAGTATTTTCACAAATACTCATAAATATTACCGGATATAATTCAAACACTGTAAAGTATCAATAATACTTTTCAAATGCTCGATTTTTTTATCCCGGGACGTTAGGTATTTTTTTATAATATTCGGATGACATGCGGTTGTATTTTATTTTAATTTTTTAAGTATGCAAATACGGCACAATAATAACCTTTATTACGGAGGCTAGGAGCCGAAAGGCTCAGCCGTAGTATTAGATTAATCTGAAAAAAAATAAATAAAGTTCATAACTTACGAAATAATTGTCGTAAAGACTTCGGATTTAGCTTTAAATAAGTGTCTCTGGAAACTTTATCGCCCCTCATTGGAAATGACATTATCTGTTTAGTCATTTTTTTGAAAAAGCTATTTTTGTGTCAAAAATATGAAAAAAAAATATATTTTTTTTTTTTTGAAAAATACTGCTTTTATTCAAAAATTTCATTTAAAAAAGTTGTAGAATTTTGAAAAACGAATTTTTTAAGCCTAATATGAAACCTCTGTGACTATTATATATTGAGTTACAGCTTGTGCCGTTTTCTTTTTTTTATATTAACAATAACGCGTGATAAAATGGTGATAGAAAGTTCGTATTAGGCTCAAAACATGTATATTCAAATGTGTATTCAAATTTCTATCGCCTCTTTTGACAAGTTTTGATCTATGAATTATATTTTTCAAGAAAAATGGAAAAAACCGATTTTTTTTTTTTTTTTTGAATTTAATTTTTAAGGTTGTTTCCCAAAACCAAGGTAGAATGAATATTTGTGCTTAAAAACGCTATATACCGTAACGTTATATTTTATGTCCGGGTCCCCAAGATTTTTGTGCTGCTACTGATTGAAATATTGACTACTGTAGTATTAGTGTATATACTAATATACACTAATACTATGCTAGTACTCAAAATTTACATCGTGAAACACTGCTATTTCACACTATAAAAAAAATCCTATTGTATGTTTGTGTATGTCCGTATCTGTGTGTTGATTCCTCTTTCCGCCAGAGAAAAACAACGAAGGAGAGACAAACAGTGATGCCGAACTATGAGTCCCCCACGCGCGCAAACCATGAAAAACAATAAATTACTGTTTTTCAAACTTGAATAATTATTAAACGAAACAGACGAAATGAAAAAAAATTATATCAAAAAATTTGTCGTTCTTAGGACTATAAACTGTTAAAATTTGAACGTTTTCTGGTGCGTTTTAAAAAAATTATTAATAAAAATACATTAAAACTAGCTGACCCGGCAAACGTTGTTTTGCCATACATATACATATATGCCAGCCACGAAATAATTGCATTTAACGAAAGTAGGGAATAGCGGGATAAGAAATTAAACGTGTAAAATTCTCCAAATAATTAAACGATGAACATTTATTCTCTTAGATACCAAATATTAAAATATATCTGTTATAAATTTTAAATATGGGGTGAAAGTTAGTAAGTTTATATAAGTTATGAATTTGAATATTAAAAAAGTCGAAGCTCACTTTTTAATTAATAACATATTATTGGCTGTCATGACATGAATTTTTCAGAAAAAAAAGCGGTGGAAACACCCTCAAGCAATAGTTGGAAAATTCCAGAGAATATTTAGGAACTTCATTTTATCTCAGTGAATTCAAAAATGGATACAAAGTTTAATTCCAGTGAGGTTGCCTCCGAAAGATAGAGGAATATTTACGTTTAGAGGGCCTGTATACTCCAATTCGTTGCGGGAAAGACGAAATTTTTTAAAAGTCAATACTGAATATATTGAAAGTCATGGTCAAAAAAAAAATTTTAATTTTTTATATCGTGTTCGTCTTGCCGAAGACTACAATTTAAAGATTTTTTAGTGGCAAATGAACTTTCTAAAAATAGAAATGTAAGGTATTTTAGCTTGTAGTCTTATCCTCGCGTATAAAAGTTGTCATCTTTGACATTTATTATCTCAAAAAAACAACGTCAGAATTGGAAGTATAGATATTTATTTCATTCAAAAAATACCCAAAAAAAAAAAAAAAAATTAAGTGACATTCAATTATCCGGAAGCAACCTTAAGGGAGTATCTCCGTTGAATAGTCCATTCACCGATTTCCCAATATTTTGAGAGACAAATCTCGAAATTCCCCTGCATCTAATGATTCTAATTTTGTAATTATGTCCCATCTAGTTTTAGAGATAATAAGTTTTAAGCACGTAAACTTTTCGAACGATTTAACATGACATGTGTAAGAATTTTTATTCAATATTTTTTTTTCTTGTATATTTTTTATTCTAACAAAAAAACTGAGTTTACCGATTTGATAACAAATTAGTATGATAAAATTGATATTGTCTAGATAATTTTGGAAAAAAATTATATTCTTGTCCCATCGCAGTTCGGAGATATTGTTGATTAAAGTTTATGAAATTCATTAATATTTGATATAAACGTGAGGCCGAGTGTATCCGAATGTCATTGATGCGTCGCACGCCGCTCTATACTTGTATATACAGATCACACACATGCAGATATATATTCCGTATTTTTATTGGTATACGACTTGGCCGTGGTTGGCTGAAATTTGTACATTATCAAGCAAAAATTTCGGGCTCCAACATAGACAGTGCTGTGACCTAAACTTTTTATTTCTATTTGCGTGGAGATACTCCTTTTATACAGTTTAATATATTTTTTTTTGGTCTTTTGGGCTTATCATTTTTTTTTATTCAACGAAATGTGGGTGAAAATGGTCATGAATTTTTTTCTTTATGTGGGCCTTATTTGAATTATTATGACTAATTTCTCGGTCATATACTAATTTTTTTATTGAAGAAATAGTGATATTTAATTTTAAATTTTCTGGCTCTGTTTGAATTACTTTGTAAATGAACGACAAAACTTAAGATGTAAATAATTTTGAATTATAATTATTCTCAAATAGTATTTTAAAAAAAAGTAATAATAATTCATCATACCAATTCTTCCAAAACACAATTTTTAAAATTTGAAAGCGTTTTATTACGATATAAAATATTCCTACAAAACACTATAGGTTTGACGTAGCACTTGACTTAACTTCTTTCATTTTATCAACTTTTCAATTTGACAAAATTGAATGATTAATATTTACAAAGAAAAATAAATATTCACATCATTATTATACTGAAATATCTGCAGTAAATGTAAAAAAAATATACATGTATATATACAGTCAACATATGATTTGAGCGAATATGTATATTATATAAATATTTATACATATAAAAATACGCATGGAATCACAATAAACTATTATATAGATTCTATTGGAGTTTTTTTGGAGATTTTTTGCGTGAAGTTAATTTTCTTTGGGAGTTGATGGTTTAATTAATATTAATTAATTAAGATTTAGGGGCACAGGCAGCCCGGATTTTGTTAATTTTCAATTTTTTCAAGTTATTTTTTTTTTAATTAATAGATAATTCTTTGAAGAATTATAAAATTATAGAATGCAAAAAAATTTCATTGGGAATTCTTCAATTAATTATTAAAAAATATTATAATTTTTTAATTGTTGCTATGCGCTGATCAATCATTTCGGTCGATTCCGCATTCTCATACTTCCTAACCCTAGCATGTATGTGTAGACGTGTATATGTGTAACAGCTTTATTTTTATAATTACTCTTAAAAAAACGTATTTACCTATTATTTAAATTGAAAAAAGTATTCGAACCTATATTTTTTGTTATATAATTTAGTCTTCAAAATCAGGAAAAACAATTACATATTTGATTATAAACACATTTTTACACATCAATGCTAGGGTTTAGAAGTATAGGAATGCGCAATTGACCGAAATGATTGATCAGCGTATAGCAACAATTTAAAAATTATAATAATTTTTAATAATTAATTGAAGAACTCCCAATGAAATTTTTTTGCATTTTATAATTCTCCAAAGAATTATCTATCTATTTAAAAAAAAATAACTTGAAAAAGTTGAAAATTAAAAAAATCCAGGCTGCCTGCGCCCCTAAATCTTAATTAGTTAATATTAATTAAACCATCAACTCCCAAAGAAAATTAACTTCACTCCAATATTCTCCAAAAAAATTCCAATAGAATCCATATAATAGTTTATTTTGATTTGATCAACCTTAGGCTAATTAGATGCAAATATTATATGTATATATTATTCGTATCACTATTTGGATGAAAACTGCATTACCGACCATCGTATGTATTTATGAATAAAGTATAGATGGTGTATAGTAGGGTTTCCATTTTTTCCCTTAAGGGTGAACCACCCTTATAAATTGGAGGGTTGAAAAATAGATAACTTCATTCTCTCAGCCCTAGAGAATGCCTATGCAAAATTTCAAGGAAATCGGTCAAGCGGTCTCGGAGGAGTTAGGTGACTAACACCGTGACACGAGATTTTTATATATTAGATATGAGGTAACACCTATACCTTGTGTGTTAAAGTTGTCAACTTTGACAGTAAATATCTCAAAAAAAACACACAAGAAAAAATTTAAAAAAATTGACAATGTAGATAATTATTTCATTAAAAAAATGAGACCAAAACAAAAAAAATCTGGTGTGATTTCAGATCTCCGAAAACAACCTTAAAGGCCAAAAAAAAAGTAACTGAACAGCTAATCCCGTTCCCTATAAGGGGCGATAGAGTTTCAATAGACGCATTGTTTAAGCCTAATACGAAGTCTCTACTACAATTTTTTCAAAGGTTATGGCTTATACAAATTTCTAGTAATTTTTTAAAAAAGTTCTTACTTTAAAAAAAATCGTCATAGATACTTCGTAGACGATTTAAAAAGCATGTGTGGTAAAATTCTATAACTTTTATTTGAAACTTTTTTCAAAAAAAATTATATTTTTCATAAAAAATTAGGAAATACAATTTTAAAATTATTCTTGTCATTTTTATTTCAAAAATAGAAAAAAATTGGCTGTTAGAATCAGGATAAATCCTTCGAGAGGCGATAGAGTTTTGAAAACCACGTTTTTTGAGCCTAATTTGAAGTTATTTCGTTGATTCTATGGAAAGTTATAGCTTGCTTTAACTCTCCAGACGTAGTATTGGATTTATCCCCAAAAAAAAAAAACGTTCATAACTTACGAAATATTTGTCGTAAAGACTTCGGGTTTGGCTTAAAATAAGCGTCTCTGAGAATCCTATCGCCCACAATAAGAAAAAACATTATCTAATGAGTCATTTTTTTGAAAAAGCTAGTTTTGTTTCCAAAAAATGAAAAAAAATGTTGTTTTTTTCTTTTTTCTCGAAAAATATTGTTTTTATGAAAAAAAGTCATTCAAAAAAGTTGTAGAATTTTGAAAACCAAATTTTTTAAGCCTAAAATGAAACCTCTGTGACTATTCTGTATTGAGTTATAGCTTGTGCCATTTTTATTTTTTATGCAAACAATAACGCATGATAAAATGATAGAGTTAGCTCGCGAGTGTCCTACAAAAAAATTTTGTAATATATTTTAGAAGCGTTTTGAATTTTACTAATTTGTACTTAGAAGGTTTATCGGTTTTAAAGGGTTAAATATGACTTTTTTATATCAACAACTTAAGAGAAAAAATTGCTACAGATGCAAAATAATTTGTACTAATTTGTACCACAAAGCTTGGAAATTGTACCTCAAAATCAACGACGGAAAAAATAATTTTTTAAATAAACATATGGCTCAAGAGTAGAGAAGAATAAATGCAATAAAAAAAAAAAACAATTACTGTTATAACTATACTGTTTAAGAAAGTATTTAATCAATTGCGTTTGTCTCCCTATAGTTATTCATTGGTTATAGATGTATTAAAAATTATCTAATTAATTATTTAAATAAACAAACAGCTACGACATAGGATGCAAAAAAAAAAAAAGACAATTACATACGCAATTACTAAAACTTTTAAATCAATCTCAAATCTTTTCCTTAGCTACCCCTAATAAAAATTTTTTTTTTTTTTTTTTAATAATTTTTAATTCAATTGTTAATAACAAATAAGTAAAAAAAAACAAAATAAATCAGTATTTAAAAACGTCTCAACAATAAACAATATAAAAAAAAAAAAATTTTCAACTTTAATCCAAATTATCAATAATAAAGTGTCTTATAATTTTTAAACAATTAAAAACAATGAAAAATCAATGAATTAGGAAGCTCTCAATTTGGTATCGAAAGCTTGTCGATTCAGTGACCAAATACTCCGGTAATAATGACCGAGTCAATTACCGATGAATCCTGTAAGGCTCAACTGCTTTTCGACCGGAGTAGATATACGAATCGTGTGAACCTAACCTCTTTATCATGTATTATTTTAACTCTTTTTTTAATATTATAAAACATATAAAAGTCCAGATTTTGTCAGTTTAAATTGTTGTTATTTTAATATTCCATTTATTTTTTATTTTTTTAACTCATTTCTCTTATTCGGCTCTTGGGAATTACGTTTTATATATGCTGTCGAATTGCTCTCAAATCGCTGTCGACTGAGCGCAACATTGGAGTGTCAAGTCATCCGCTAGGGTAGGTACAAAAAGCTAGGGAAAAGATACAATTGATTAAATAATTTTTTAAACAATAATTATACAAGTAATTGTTTTTATTAATTGTGGCCCGAAAGACAAACGCATAAATAATTTTCTAAACAATTATTTTACAAGTATTTGTCTTTTTTTTTAATGCATCTTCTTCATTAGATAATTTTTCATTAGGAAATAACGAATTAATAATTTTAAACGCTTTTTTAAATATCCAACTGCTTCGGAGACAGATGTAATTGCATAAGTAATTATTAAAACAATAATCCTATGAGTACTTTATTTCGAGCGTTCTCTCCTCTATGTGATAAAGAAAAAAAACATTTCAAAAAAAGTCATTATTAGAATTTTATGCAGTTGTTTATAACATTATTAGTTTAAACAGGTTTTTTTTTTTGTTATTTTTGAGGTTCAAATTTCGAGCTTTGTGATACAAATTAGTACAAATTATTTTGCATCTGTAGCAATTTTTTTTTTCTCTTAGGTTGTTCATTAAAATGGTCATATTTAAGCCTATACAACCCTTCAACCTCCCAGGCACGAATTTAAACAATAGTGGTTCAAATTAGTTCAAATCAAAACGCTTCTAAAATGTATTACAAAAACTTTTTCTAGGACACTCGCGAGTCAACTTCACATAGCTATTGAAATCGAAATAAATGTTTTTTTTATTTCTTTTTTTTTTTTATTTTATTGATTATTTAAATTTTCATATTAAATGTTTTATTATTTATTTTTTTTTTTCAAAGGTAACGCGGGCTACACGCCCCAACAAACGTAGTGTAATATGTGCAACCCTTTTTAAAGTTGACGACCGGGATTCAAAAATCAACAACACACGAATTATGTAGTTCTATCTGTTTGATTGATAATTAATGTATTCAAATTTTTTACGAAGAGAGGAAAAAAGACAAAACTAAAACCCTGGTTTTCTTGTCAAGAGGGGAAAAGAAATTCTTTTGGGTAGAAAAAAAAATTTAGTAGTAGCCATTTATTTAAGACTAATAACAAATAAAAACAATAATGATTTTACAAATGCATACGGTCAAAGAGCTCGAGAGGGTAGTGAAGTTTCGATTGAGCTATTCCAATACTACTGGACTCGTTTCAGCAGTTTTTTACCGCCATTATTTTCTGTTACTCACCCTCAATTGCTAAAGTATCGTATTCCCTCCCACCTTTCTGACATTATTTTTTTCTGCCTTGTATTACCGTCCATTCGTTTATTGATCGGAAATACGAGAAAAATATCAAAATGAACAAAAAAGAAAAGCTCGCAGGATAGGGATAAATGGTAATATTAATATTAATTAAATTTTTTTATTTAAAAAAAAACAAAAAAAAAAAAAAATTAATTATGATAAAGTATCTAATATTAATGATAAAGGTTATTTATTAGTTCATAAATCCAATAACCTATAATTTTTAAATAACAAACCAAATATATATCTACCTATATAGGTCTATCTATATATATCTATATCGTGAATAAAAAAATTAATACGATAAAATTAATATTGTTTGAAAAATTTAAAAAAAAAAAATCATATTTTTTTCCAATCGCATTTCAGAAAATTAAAGTTTATAAAATATCAAATTTATTAATATTTGACATAAACGTGAGGCCGAGTGTATCCGAGTGTCAATGATGCGTCGCGCGCCGCTCTATACTTGTATATGGGGCAGTCTGAGTAACTTCAGCTAGTCATCTGCTTGATCCTTAAGAATTCAGTTGAAATTTTGTTTAAAAAGCTTTTTTTGGCTTCATATTGAGCTTGAATTTTTTTGGAAATTTTATGACGTAATTAATCGGTAAAGTAGAGATTTTTAATACTAATCTCGAAATTCCCCTGCATCTAATGATTCTAATTTTGTAATTATGTCCCATCTAGTTTTAGAGATAATAAGTTTTAAGCACGTAAACTTTTCGAACGATTTAACATGACATGTGTAAGAATTTTTATTCAATATTTTTTTTTCTTGTATATTTTTTATTCTAACAAAAAAACTGAGTTTACCGATTTGATAACAAATTAGTATGATAAAATTGATATTGTCTAGATAATTTTGGAAAAAAATTATATTCTTGTCCCATCGCAGTTCGGAGATATTGTTGATTAAAGTTTATGAAATTCATTAATATTTGATATAAACGTGAGGCCGAGTGTATCCGAATGTCATTGATGCGTCGCACGCCGCTCTATACTTGTATATACAGATCACACACATGCAGATATATATTCCGTATTTTTATTGGTATACGACTTGGCCGTGGTTGGCTGAAATTTGTACATTATCAAGCAAAAATTTCGGGCTCCAACATAGACAGTGCTGTGACCTAAACTTTTTATTTCTATTTGCGTGGAGATACTCCTTTTATACAGTTTAATATATTTTTTTTTGGTCTTTTGGGCTTATCATTTTTTTTTATTCAACGAAATGTGGGTGAAAATGGTCATGAATTTTTTTCTTTATGTGGGCCTTATTTGAATTATTATGACTAATTTCTCGGTCATATACTAATTTTTTTATTGAAGAAATAGTGATATTTAATTTTAAATTTTCTGGCTCTGTTTGAATTACTTTGTAAATGAACGACAAAACTTAAGATGTAAATAATTTTGAATTATAATTATTCTCAAATAGTATTTTAAAAAAAAGTAATAATAATTCATCATACCAATTCTTCCAAAACACAATTTTTAAAATTTGAAAGCGTTTTATTACGATATAAAATATTCCTACAAAACACTATAGGTTTGACGTAGCACTTGACTTAACTTCTTTCATTTTATCAACTTTTCAATTTGACAAAATTGAATGATTAATATTTACAAAGAAAAATAAATATTCACATCATTATTATACTGAAATATCTGCAGTAAATGTAAAAAAAATATACATGTATATATACAGTCAACATATGATTTGAGCGAATATGTATATTATATAAATATTTATACATATAAAAATACGCATGGAATCACAATAAACTATTATATAGATTCTATTGGAGTTTTTTTGGAGATTTTTTGCGTGAAGTTAATTTTCTTTGGGAGTTGATGGTTTAATTAATATTAATTAATTAAGATTTAGGGGCACAGGCAGCCCGGATTTTGTTAATTTTCAATTTTTTCAAGTTATTTTTTTTTTAATTAATAGATAATTCTTTGAAGAATTATAAAATTATAGAATGCAAAAAAATTTCATTGGGAATTCTTCAATTAATTATTAAAAAATATTATAATTTTTTAATTGTTGCTATGCGCTGATCAATCATTTCGGTCGATTCCGCATTCTCATACTTCCTAACCCTAGCATGTATGTGTAGACGTGTATATGTGTAACAGCTTTATTTTTATAATTACTCTTAAAAAAACGTATTTACCTATTATTTAAATTGAAAAAAGTATTCGAACCTATATTTTTTGTTATATAATTTAGTCTTCAAAATCAGGAAAAACAATTACATATTTGATTATAAACACATTTTTACACATCAATGCTAGGGTTTAGAAGTATAGGAATGCGCAATTGACCGAAATGATTGATCAGCGTATAGCAACAATTTAAAAATTATAATAATTTTTAATAATTAATTGAAGAACTCCCAATGAAATTTTTTTGCATTTTATAATTCTCCAAAGAATTATCTATCTATTTAAAAAAAAATAACTTGAAAAAGTTGAAAATTAAAAAAATCCAGGCTGCCTGCGCCCCTAAATCTTAATTAGTTAATATTAATTAAACCATCAACTCCCAAAGAAAATTAACTTCACTCCAATATTCTCCAAAAAAATTCCAATAGAATCCATATAATAGTTTATTTTGATTTGATCAACCTTAGGCTAATTAGATGCAAATATTATATGTATATATTATTCGTATCACTATTTGGATGAAAACTGCATTACCGACCATCGTATGTATTTATGAATAAAGTATAGATGGTGTATAGTAGGGTTTCCATTTTTTCCCTTAAGGGTGAACCACCCTTATAAATTGGAGGGTTGAAAAATAGATAACTTCATTCTCTCAGCCCTAGAGAATGCCTATGCAAAATTTCAAGGAAATCGGTCAAGCGGTCTCGGAGGAGTTAGGTGACTAACACCGTGACACGAGATTTTTATATATTAGATATGAGGTAACACCTATACCTTGTGTGTTAAAGTTGTCAACTTTGACAGTAAATATCTCAAAAAAAACACACAAGAAAAAATTTAAAAAAATTGACAATGTAGATAATTATTTCATTAAAAAAATGAGACCAAAACAAAAAAAATCTGGTGTGATTTCAGATCTCCGAAAACAACCTTAAAGGCCAAAAAAAAAGTAACTGAACAGCTAATCCCGTTCCCTATAAGGGGCGATAGAGTTTCAATAGACGCATTGTTTAAGCCTAATACGAAGTCTCTACTACAATTTTTTCAAAGGTTATGGCTTATACAAATTTCTAGTAATTTTTTAAAAAAGTTCTTACTTTAAAAAAAATCGTCATAGATACTTCGTAGACGATTTAAAAAGCATGTGTGGTAAAATTCTATAACTTTTATTTGAAACTTTTTTCAAAAAAAATTATATTTTTCATAAAAAATTAGGAAATACAATTTTAAAATTATTCTTGTCATTTTTATTTCAAAAATAGAAAAAAATTGGCTGTTAGAATCAGGATAAATCCTTCGAGAGGCGATAGAGTTTTGAAAACCACGTTTTTTGAGCCTAATTTGAAGTTATTTCGTTGATTCTATGGAAAGTTATAGCTTGCTTTAACTCTCCAGACGTAGTATTGGATTTATCCCCAAAAAAAAAAAACGTTCATAACTTACGAAATATTTGTCGTAAAGACTTCGGGTTTGGCTTAAAATAAGCGTCTCTGAGAATCCTATCGCCCACAATAAGAAAAAACATTATCTAATGAGTCATTTTTTTGAAAAAGCTAGTTTTGTTTCCAAAAAATGAAAAAAAATGTTGTTTTTTTCTTTTTTCTCGAAAAATATTGTTTTTATGAAAAAAAGTCATTCAAAAAAGTTGTAGAATTTTGAAAACCAAATTTTTTAAGCCTAAAATGAAACCTCTGTGACTATTCTGTATTGAGTTATAGCTTGTGCCATTTTTATTTTTTATGCAAACAATAACGCATGATAAAATGATAGAGTTAGCTCGCGAGTGTCCTACAAAAAAATTTTGTAATATATTTTAGAAGCGTTTTGAATTTTACTAATTTGTACTTAGAAGGTTTATCGGTTTTAAAGGGTTAAATATGACTTTTTTATATCAACAACTTAAGAGAAAAAATTGCTACAGATGCAAAATAATTTGTACTAATTTGTACCACAAAGCTTGGAAATTGTACCTCAAAATCAACGACGGAAAAAATAATTTTTTAAATAAACATATGGCTCAAGAGTAGAGAAGAATAAATGCAATAAAAAAAAAAAACAATTACTGTTATAACTATACTGTTTAAGAAAGTATTTAATCAATTGCGTTTGTCTCCCTATAGTTATTCATTGGTTATAGATGTATTAAAAATTATCTAATTAATTATTTAAATAAACAAACAGCTACGACATAGGATGCAAAAAAAAAAAAAAGACAATTACATACGCAATTACTAAAACTTTTAAATCAATCTCAAATCTTTTCCTTAGCTACCCCTAATAAAAATTTTTTTTTTTTTTTTTTAATAATTTTTAATTCAATTGTTAATAACAAATAAGTAAAAAAAAACAAAATAAATCAGTATTTAAAAACGTCTCAACAATAAACAATATAAAAAAAAAAAAATTTTCAACTTTAATCCAAATTATCAATAATAAAGTGTCTTATAATTTTTAAACAATTAAAAACAATGAAAAATCAATGAATTAGGAAGCTCTCAATTTGGTATCGAAAGCTTGTCGATTCAGTGACCAAATACTCCGGTAATAATGACCGAGTCAATTACCGATGAATCCTGTAAGGCTCAACTGCTTTTCGACCGGAGTAGATATACGAATCGTGTGAACCTAACCTCTTTATCATGTATTATTTTAACTCTTTTTTTAATATTATAAAACATATAAAAGTCCAGATTTTGTCAGTTTAAATTGTTGTTATTTTAATATTCCATTTATTTTTTATTTTTTTAACTCATTTCTCTTATTCGGCTCTTGGGAATTACGTTTTATATATGCTGTCGAATTGCTCTCAAATCGCTGTCGACTGAGCGCAACATTGGAGTGTCAAGTCATCCGCTAGGGTAGGTACAAAAAGCTAGGGAAAAGATACAATTGATTAAATAATTTTTTAAACAATAATTATACAAGTAATTGTTTTTATTAATTGTGGCCCGAAAGACAAACGCATAAATAATTTTCTAAACAATTATTTTACAAGTATTTGTCTTTTTTTTTAATGCATCTTCTTCATTAGATAATTTTTCATTAGGAAATAACGAATTAATAATTTTAAACGCTTTTTTAAATATCCAACTGCTTCGGAGACAGATGTAATTGCATAAGTAATTATTAAAACAATAATCCTATGAGTACTTTATTTCGAGCGTTCTCTCCTCTATGTGATAAAGAAAAAAAACATTTCAAAAAAAGTCATTATTAGAATTTTATGCAGTTGTTTATAACATTATTAGTTTAAACAGGTTTTTTTTTTTGTTATTTTTGAGGTTCAAATTTCGAGCTTTGTGATACAAATTAGTACAAATTATTTTGCATCTGTAGCAATTTTTTTTTTCTCTTAGGTTGTTCATTAAAATGGTCATATTTAAGCCTATACAACCCTTCAACCTCCCAGGCACGAATTTAAACAATAGTGGTTCAAATTAGTTCAAATCAAAACGCTTCTAAAATGTATTACAAAAACTTTTTCTAGGACACTCGCGAGTCAACTTCACATAGCTATTGAAATCGAAATAAATGTTTTTTTTATTTCTTTTTTTTTTTTATTTTATTGATTATTTAAATTTTCATATTAAATGTTTTATTATTTATTTTTTTTTTTCAAAGGTAACGCGGGCTACACGCCCCAACAAACGTAGTGTAATATGTGCAACCCTTTTTAAAGTTGACGACCGGGATTCAAAAATCAACAACACACGAATTATGTAGTTCTATCTGTTTGATTGATAATTAATGTATTCAAATTTTTTACGAAGAGAGGAAAAAAGACAAAACTAAAACCCTGGTTTTCTTGTCAAGAGGGGAAAAGAAATTCTTTTGGGTAGAAAAAAAAATTTAGTAGTAGCCATTTATTTAAGACTAATAACAAATAAAAACAATAATGATTTTACAAATGCATACGGTCAAAGAGCTCGAGAGGGTAGTGAAGTTTCGATTGAGCTATTCCAATACTACTGGACTCGTTTCAGCAGTTTTTTACCGCCATTATTTTCTGTTACTCACCCTCAATTGCTAAAGTATCGTATTCCCTCCCACCTTTCTGACATTATTTTTTTCTGCCTTGTATTACCGTCCATTCGTTTATTGATCGGAAATACGAGAAAAATATCAAAATGAACAAAAAAGAAAAGCTCGCAGGATAGGGATAAATGGTAATATTAATATTAATTAAATTTTTTTATTTAAAAAAAAACAAAAAAAAAAAAAAATTAATTATGATAAAGTATCTAATATTAATGATAAAGGTTATTTATTAGTTCATAAATCCAATAACCTATAATTTTTAAATAACAAACCAAATATATATCTACCTATATAGGTCTATCTATATATATCTATATCGTGAATAAAAAAATTAATACGATAAAATTAATATTGTTTGAAAAATTTAAAAAAAAAAAATCATATTTTTTTCCAATCGCATTTCAGAAAATTAAAGTTTATAAAATATCAAATTTATTAATATTTGACATAAACGTGAGGCCGAGTGTATCCGAGTGTCAATGATGCGTCGCGCGCCGCTCTATACTTGTATATGGGGCAGTCTGAGTAACTTCAGCTAGTCATCTGCTTGATCCTTAAGAATTCAGTTGAAATTTTGTTTAAAAAGCTTTTTTTGGCTTCATATTGAGCTTGAATTTTTTTGGAAATTTTATGACGTAATTAATCGGTAAAGTAGAGATTTTTAATACTAATCCTTGGCTCCAATAAATTCACCCAAATTTAGATGCATGGAATTTTTTTTATAAAATAAGATACTCAAACCACATTGATTCGAAAAAAAATTGGAGTGGGCCAAAAAATTGCAGAAAAAAAAAAATTAAAATATGTCTTTGGGTAAGGATTAAAAATTACCGACTAAAATTCGTCATAAGAATCCAAAAAAAATTCATGCTCAATATGGGGACAAAAGAAGCTTTTTAAAAAAAAATTCAAATGAATCCTGTTTTGCTTGAACAAAATACCGTTAAGTATTTAAAATACATCCTGATAGTTAGGGAGGCCATCGTGCTTTTACTTACCTCATCGCATCACGAGCTGGAATAGGTTAATTCGACTTGTCTTGGCGAGTACAATAAGCAGTTTCAGTGGCCGACCATTTGGGTGGAAAGACAAGTGGCGGCCAACGGTCAAAGTGGGTGTATGAGGTAAGTAAATTTACCTCATCGCATCACGAGTGGAAATAGGCCCGATCGATTGGTATTGATGCCCTGAATACGAAAATAACAATGGCCGACCATTTGGGTGGAAAGACAAGTGGCGGCCAGCGGTCAAACTAAACTTACCTCATCGCATCACGAGCTCAAATAGGTTAATTCGACTTGTCTTGGCGAGTACAATAAGCAGTTTCAGTGGCCGACGATTTAAATAGGTCCAATCGATTGGTATTGATTCCCTGAATCTAAAAATAACAATGGCCGACCATTTAGGTGGAAAATTTTTGATGGCCGACAAAAAAACTTTTTTTTTTTTTAAATTTTGAAGTTTTTGGTCGGCCATCAAAGATCCAATCGATTGGACCTATTTCAAATCGTGATGCGATGAGGTAAGTTCAGTTTGACCGTTGACCACCCACTTTGACCGTCGGCCGCCACTTGTCTTTCCACCTAAATGGTCGGCCATTGTTATTTTCGTATTCAGGGTAGGGATGGGCGATATTTTCCGATTGAATCGGAACATCGATTTTAAATCGATTTTTCAGTCCGATTTTTTTGATTCCCGATTAATCGGAAATCGATTTTTTTTTCGCATAATCGGATTTAAAAAATCGAGTAATGATTTTGCTGTATTTATACAAACATAATTATAAAAAATGATATAACGAATGTAATGCAATATAATTTTAATATACATAATGCATGTAACCACAGCCAGTCAAAATTTATGTTCTTGGGGAAATTCTATTTTTGATTGGCTGTGTTACTTTTTATTAGCTATTCTTGACTCGATTATCCCACCTACACGGGATAACATGAAAACGCCTGAAAGTGATTTAGTCGTTTGATGTAAACCATTGAGAAGGATACAAATTAAGCCAAAATTTTCATGTTTTGCGACAAAAAAGTTATCACAGTCGCTCGGGATAACTTGCGGATAATCAAGTCAAGAATAGCTACCCTGATAAGTAACTCTGGCTAATTCTAAATCAGCCTTAATAATATCTGTCGCAAGTTTCTTGTATAATGTATACTTGCATTAATATATCAGCGTCATTAGCCAACTTGTAAATTCACGTATGAAAAAATATAATAATTATTATGAATACTATTTGGACAAACTTGGTTTGATATTTAATATCAAATAATACAAAAAAAAAATGTGCAATTAAAAAAACACTGAGATGACACAGGTAAATTTCACAGGTAACATACATATATGTATATTCAATATAGATTGGATAAAAAATTAAATTTTTTACCCTTTAATAAAAAATTTATAAAAAAAATTGTATTCATTTATTCAATGTTTAATTTATCTATTTAATGTTGTAAAATCGATAAATCGATATGCCGATTTTTTTGACGATTATTTATTATTTAATCGATTTTCAGTAATCGATTAAAAAGTAATAATCGCCCATCCCTAATTCAGGGCATCAATACCAATCGATTGGGCCTATTTCCGCGCGTGATGCGATGAGGTAAGTAAAAGCACGATGGGCTCCCTAACTATGATTAAAGACAATCTCGATGAGAAATGTCCATTTTTAAGAATATATTATTATTATTATTATTATTATTATTATTATTATTATTATTATTATTACTTTAATAAATAGTCATCATAGCAGCAGTCATCAAAAGTCCAAACTTGATATTTTTGTAAATTAAAACAATACTCGGAACAAAACCGTTTGCGAAGAGAATTGTCAGTGCTTAACACAATTAATATTAAGTATGAAAATTTAAGTTATCTAAGGATAAGTCATCCGCTTACGTACTCATTTGCTCCTTGAATGAATGATTCAACTGTGGGGCTGTTACAACCTGCGATCGTCACCAACTATTATAAAAAAACTATAATTATCACTTTCAAATATAAATAATAAATATGGCCGCCTTTGCCGAAATAATAGGGTTCTTCTAACTCTGCACTAAGGCCCCGTTTTTCAGGGTAGCTACCTTCAGGCGAAACTAGTTTTTGCGACAAATAGATTTTAAGTTTAGATCCTTCTTCTAGTTCTGGCAGCGAGAGAGTTCGGATCTCTCTCCTGTCTCTAACGTTTTAACTTTGTACATTGGTAATAGAATTATATCTTTTTCTAGAGTCATCACGTGTTCAAGAGTAATTTTTATTTATCCGTTTGCATATGAATTAATAATCAAAATATTCAATTTATTTCTTTTAATAATTAACAAGTGAATTATTACAAAATATCTAATATAATAATTATTTGACAATCAATATAACTAAATTGATTAGAGTCATCTTGAGTATCCAAAATCGACCAAGCATGGTTATCGATTAAAATGATTTATCATTTGCCAATGTACCTAGTTCAAACAAAGGAACTAGACATCAATAATCAATCAATAAAAATATAGTTCAGTAAAGTTATTTAAAATCAGTGTTAAGACGAATATTGTAACAATCAGCAAAATGTGGAGATTACAGGTGTCAGTGAACGCTACCACGCTAAAATCCAACTCACATTTTTGTAAAGTAATTTTATTGTATACGCTCTAAAATAATTACCATCGTTGTAAGTAATAATAAGAGTTATGTTAACAAGCTTACCTTATTTTTATATAATCATTTTACTAAATTGTTCTATTCTTAATCTTTTGTGACCAATCAAACATTCAAGTCAGTGAATTATCAACATTAATATTTTCTAAATTCAAAGTATTAAAATTAGTAGCAAACGTATATTTTTATGTTCATTTATTTTATTAATTATTCAATTCATGTGATCCTATCCAAGTAAATTCTAACATCCTTTCGGTCCGTTCTTTCCATGTGCTAGAATCCCTGTCTATGATGCTGTATGGCTAGACTAAAATGCAGGCACACTTTTAAAATACATTTGAGTAAATTAATTAGTGCGAATAAAATAATACTCCCCGGTTAATCTACCCATTTTGTAACACATGTATAAGTTCAGAAGTAATTTTTAAAAAGTCACTAAAATAAATTTGATATTTTCCAGTGGCGGCAGGGTTGTTAAAATGGAGGGTTTTTGAGTTGTTTACAATTATCCATGGATGAAACGTTTAAAACAGGATAAAACGGATAAAACCCACCTGATCTCTCGTAGGCTCAAACTTTCCCTCTTACCGACTATACTTACACTCCTAACCTGTCAAACAATTGTTGTTTATTTAATAAACATTAATAATAACGAGTTTATAAAATTTATAAACATAATATTTATATCATTTATTTATGAACAAATTTGATGATCATATATTTAAAAAAAAACATTAATAACAACAAATACTTAATATTTCATAAACATAACACATTAATCCAACATAATGTTCGTACTGATTCTAGTGTAGCATCACCAAGAGATTCTTTTTCTGAAAATGACGGTCGTCAGAATAATGTAAATAACGCGATTGACATCAGAAAAAAATTTGCTGGCGCTTGTGTAGATGGAAATTTAACACTGGCTCAAGTAGATAAATTATTAGGTGTATTACGAGAACATGCCTGTTTTGCGAACTGGCCTAAAGATGCGCGAACAATAGTAGGAACACCACGTAGGCTCGCTAAAAATATTTATGAACTTGCAGGAGGTCAATACGTACATTTTGGATTGCTGGACGCACTTTTAAATATTTTAAATAAAACAGCGCACGATTTAATACCAGACGTTCTTTTAGTAGGATTTAGTATAGATGGTGCCAACCTCGATAGCCAAGGAAAAGTTCACGTTTGGCCAATTCAGATTAGAATACATAATATTCGAAATTGTCCGCCAGAATTCGTCGGTATTTGGTGCGGTATATCACCAAACACGAAACCATTATGTACGGAAGTCTTTCTTTCTGCATTTATTGAGAATTTTAATGATTTAATTGTGTATGGCCTTAACTTTAAAGGAAAATTGAAATCGGTCGAGTATGGTCCATTTACTGCTGATGCACCAGCTCGTGCTTTAGCTGCCGGACATATGTCTCATAATTCGGATGTACCGTGTTCGCGTTGCAAAGTTTGCCGTACCGCAATTAATAATTTAGGTGAAAAAAAAGCTTTAAGGTCAGTAGACAATGAAAGGCGAACGGATAAGGAATACAGAAATCGTGAAGATGCCTTGCATCATAATTTAGATCAACCTTGCGCTTTGAGTGGTCTAGACAATTTTGATATAGTCACTCATGTAGTTATTGATTATATGCACGCTGTTTTATTAGGAGTTACTAAACGTATTTTTAGTAATATTGTTATCGGAAAGGATAATCCTAATTTTAAATTAAATGGATTTGATATATCGTTAGTTAATGCGCGGCTTGAAAGTATAAAAAATTTTTGTCCATCAGAATTTCACGTCGGCCAACTGATATTTCCAAATATTTTAACATGAAAGCTACTGAATTCCGTCAGATTTTAATGTATTCAGGGGCTGTAGTATTCAAGGGAATTATAAATACTGCACAATACTTTCATTTTTTGATGTTTTCATGCGCGATTCGTCTTCTTAACTATCAAAAAATTTGCGAGAATGAAATTAGTTTTGCAGGGAATCCTTTGAAGATTTTCGTTAAAAATGCCGAAAAATTTTACGGTTATCAATTTCTCACTTACAATTGTCATGTTCTTCTTCATTTAGCTGAAGACGTAAAAAATTTTGGATCTCTTGATAGTTTTTCTTCGTTCGGATATGAAAATAAAATAGCGGAATTTTCCGATCTTATTCGTAAGCCAGGACTTATTTTACAATAGATTGTAAATAGGTACGAAGAAAAAAAAAAAGTAGAAACGCGACAAGAAGAATCAACCGATAAGCCTTTGTTAATGCCAGGTAAAAAATGGACTAGCCCATCACCATTACCGATAGAACTCCAATTAGCTAGTGCCCAATATCAATCACTTCAAACATCAAATTTCAAAATCAATATCAATGGTAAAGACAATACATTTATGTTGAACGATGGGACTTGTGGAAATATTCAAAACATTGTCTTTTGCGATAATAAATTTAAATTACTTTATCGAAACTTTACTCAGTCAGATTCTTTTTTTAACATGGGTTCATGGGCATCATCGCTGTTTGGAATTTTTCGATACTCAAAACTTTCAGATCAGGAACGCATTATAGATTTAGAAGACCTTTACGGAAAATGCTTTTGCATGCCTTATTTTGCCGATAAAAATTCACAAGCTACTCCGGATGAGTTTGTCGTTACTTTAATAGAATCTACTATCGTTTAATTAATTTTCGTCGCGCGTATATATATATATATAAATATAAACATAAATATATATATTAGTTTATATTAATTTATATTTATATTTATATTTATATTTGTATTTATATTTATATTTATATATATATTTATATAAGTATGTATTTAATAAGTATAAATAAGTTCGTAATTATTAAGTATGTAATATAAATTATTTGTCGACATTAGCGGTAAGGCACCAATAGTAATGGTTAAAAAATTAAATTAAGTAGCTTGTACTGTCAATTTAAGAAATACATTCAAAAAAAATTTTTTTTTATTATGAAGTTCAAAAAAAATTGTTTATACAAATCAGCGATATTTCATGAATATGGTTGAGGTGTATAAACAATTTTTTTTACAATGATTTTTTTTTAAATGTCTACTTTAAATTGGTAGTAATATAAAGTACTTAATTTAATTTTTTAAAAGTAAAATCTATTGTTGCGAGTGTATGTATATATTTTATTCGTTTTTTTATAATGTCGACAAACACATTCCCAAAAAATAATTCAATATGTTAATCACTTTAGCTTAAATTCAACAATTGAAAAGTCTTAAAAAAATTTAGTAAATCAGTCACATATGTACATACACACTAAATATTTTTAAACATGAAAGTATTTTCAACGCTGCCAGTCCTAAGCCTGTTAAAATGTGAAGGAAAATATTTAGTTTTTTCATAGTACTCAACGAGTTGAGTACCATGTTTTTTCATGGCATTGAGTTTAAGCTAAAGTTATTTAAAAATTATAGTTTTTTTGTTATACTGGGTGTCTTCAAAAAAAAATATATGTATACTTTAAACTTTATATCCCATGTAAACTTTAAAATATATATCCTATATATAATCGTTTATTAAATTGTCTTTTTTTGAGTACATCCTTTTTCATATTATGAATTTGAAAAATAAAATTCAATATCTATAGGTATATCCAAGTCAAAAACGTCTCAACAATGAACAATATAAAAAAAAAAAATTTTCAACTTTGAATATACAGTATGCGCGTTGACACTGTCTCGACACCGTTTCGACCGGCTTTCGACAGGTTTTCGACCGGCTTTCGATCGCGTTTCGACACCGAATTGAAAGCTATCTAAATCATTCATTTTTCATTGTTTTTAATTGTTTAAAAATTATAAGACACTTTATTATTGATAATTTGGATGTTTTTTTTAATAAAATTAATAAAAAAAATATGAACAATTTGTTTGAATAAAAAAAAAAATTTTTTTTTTTAATAATTTTTTATTCAATTGTTAATAACAAATAAGTAAGAAAAAACAAAATAAAACAGTATTTGGAAGCATCTAAACAATAAACAATATAAAAAGAAAAATTACTAATCCGTTTCCCAACAATTGGGTAGTTTTATCATTCTTGTAATATTTCCTTTGATTACTTTAAAAGCTGGACCAGAAATTTTCGACGCTTCAACAAATATTTCTTCATCAGTTGATACTACGTTTTTAATAAACGTCGTATTCAAAGCGTTTCCTAGAGTATTGAATCGGCAAATGAATATGCCTACGACTTTTTTTCCTCTATTTTCGAAGGATAATATCTTTGTCACGTCTCCGAACTCCAGATCATTACCGAACACCGTACAGTTAGAAAACGATGTCTTTTTTTCGACAGTTGACGTTCTGTATTCAACTCTATTAATGAGTACTTTTTCATAAATGATTATATCTTCACAAGCGAATCCTGCTTCACTTAAAATTTTGACTTCTTTTTCTGTCGCTTTTCGCTCATTTTCTTTTCCTATATTTTTGAAAAGTATTTCGTTTTCAATATTATTTTTTGGAATTTGTTCATTGAAAATTCGAATGTTTAAAATAAAGTGTCTTATAATTTTTAAACAATTAAAAACAATGGAAAATGAATGATTTAGATAGCTCTCAATTCGGTGTCGAAACGCGGTCGAAAGCTGGTCGAAAGCCTGTCGAAAGCCGGTCGAAACGGTGTCGAGACAGTGTCAACGCGCATACTGTATATTTAAAGTTGAAAATTTTTTTTTTTTTATATTGTTTATTGTTTAGATGCTTCCAAATACTGTTTTATTTTGTTTTTTCTTACTTATTTGTTATTAACAATTGAATAAAAAATTATTAAAAAAAAAAAATTTTTTTTTTATTCAAACAAATTGTTTATATTTTTTTTATTAATTTTATTAAAAAAAACATCCAAATTATCAATAATAAAGTGTCTTATAATTTTTAAACAATTAAAAACAATGAAAAATGAATGATTTAGATAGCTCTCAATTCGGTGTCGAAACGCGGTCGAAAGCCGGTCGAAAACCTGTCGAAAGCCGGTCGAAACGGTGTCGAGACAGTGTCAACGCGCATACTGTATATTCAAAGTTGAAAATTTTTTTTTTTTTATATTGTTTATTATTGAGACGTTTTTAAATACTGATTTATTTTGTTTTTTTTTTACTTATTTGATATTAACAATTGAATTAAAAATTATTAAAAATAAATTAGATAGCTCTCAATTTGCTGTCGAAAGCTTGTCGATTCAGTGTCCAAATATTCCGGTAATAATGACCGAGTCAATTACCGATGAATCCTGTAAGGCTCAACTGCTTTTCGACTGGAGTAGATATACGAATCGTGTGAACCTAACCTCTTTATCATGTATTATTTTAACTCTTTTTTTAATATTATAAAACATATTAAAGTCAAGATTTTGTCAGTTTAAATTGTTGTTATTTTAATATTCCATTTACTTTCCATTTTTCTAACTTATTTCTCTTATTCGGCTCTTGGGAATTACGTTTTATATATGCTGTCGAATTGCTCTCAAATCGCTGTCGACTGGGCGCAACATTAGAGTGTCAAGTCATCCGCTAGGGTTTAGAAAAAAAAAATATTTCAAGTGAATTTAATCTTTGGACTTAAATTTCACGTCGAACTAGCAATGTATATAATGCCACACATTATATTCTTTACAGCTATATTATCAATACCACCAATATCACCACAATCAGGAGCTTCCTCCAGCGAACCTGAATTACAAAAAAGCACCGTACTTAGTGATGATGAAGATGTTAACAATGGTAATAGTAGTAATGAAGATACACTATCAAATTTTGAGGAAATTGGTAATACACAATCTTCAGGTCCATTACCCATCCCGTAAGTCATCTTCACTGGATCCAATCCTGTCCACTTATTTCTTTACATCTATATTATTAGGCTGAGACGATTTAAAATTTGATTTATAATAATCATTATTTTTTAATTAATTTTCAAAGTAGGCTTGTTTTCGTAAGGTTATACATAGCTCTTATCGAAGCAAATGTACTGAAATATTTTTGAACATAAAAGAGTTGTTTTAGAACTTGCTAATTGCAAGTTTTCCCATTTAAACAACATTATTTCAATTATTTCGTGTATACATGAAATTCGAAACCTGTGATTTTTTAGTGATCTGTCAAAATACTCTTTAAAACTAATTTAAAATAATAATCGAGAAATAATAATGGCTACATTGACTGAAACTGACTACAAGAACTACTATATTAAAAACTGTAGATCGTTTTATTTAGATAGGTGTAAAGAAACATTAATATGCATGTTATCCTTGAATAAAAAAATTTCTTTTTTTCCTTCACAAAAATCCTACAAATATACATAATTAATATATACCTGTCAATACAATATAATATATCTGATATTGTCTATTAAAAAACCTTAATAAATTATATGTTTTACTTGTAAATTTTGTAAAGTAAAATAAATAAAAATAATACATATTATATCATAAATTGAATTCCTCAGGGTTCAGGGTACTCGAGCAATACTCCGTGTCCTTAATAATATGGATGAACGAAATATCAAAGTATTGAGGTATTATAATTAAATTAAATTATATATTAAAAATTTTCAATATTACAATATGTTTTTCTATTTCTGAATTGATTATTTTTTTCCCAAAGAAATTTAACTAACGCTGTTAAAGATTTAACCAAATCACGAGATGATGATGATAATATTCAGTTGCCAGCCAGAATGTCATTTAAGACAATTGATGATTTTCGTTGGTTTGAAGAAAGTGATCAAAACACTCAAAAACAATTGGTAATTATCAAGACCAGAAAGTTTTCCCGATTTTTTCAGAGGGGTTTACTAGCTATTTCCTATGTAGCTAAGGAAAACGATGTTGCTAAGAAAAAGGATGTACTCAAAGACAATTTAATAAACGATTATTGATGGGATTAAGAAAAATAATAAAAATATATATCCCATGAATAATCGTTTATTAAATTGTCTTTTTTTGAGTACATCCTTTTTCTTAGCAACATCTCATCCCGTAGCTATTTGTCCATAAAGCAATTATGTTCAAGAATTCATTTAAAAAAAAAATGAAAATAAATAGGTAAGGAAAGAGATGTACTCAAAAAAAATATATATCCCATCAATAATCGTTTATTGAATTGTCTTTTTTAAGTACACTCAAAAACAATTGGTAATTATCAAGACCAGGAAGTTTTCCCGATTTTTTCAGAGGGGTTTAGTAGCTATGGGAACTTAGGGAAAACATTTCAGAAAATAGTGCTTTAAAATGTTTTGCCTAGCCCAGGTAGCAATCTACTGTCGATTCGACGTCGAACCTTCAATAATTATTGCTGGTTAAAATAATTTTTCGAGTTTATATATTTTTTAGCTATTTATTTATTTATTTATTTGTTTTAAATAAATAAATGCCGGAAAATAATTTTTAAATAAATAAATAGCATAAGGAGAAGATGGACTCAAGGAAAGACAATTTACTAAACACTAATTGCTGTGTAAAAAATTTCTCTAGCAACATCTATTTTCTTAGATATTTTTTTTTAATTTTTTGATAAATAAATACCTGAAAATTATTGTTAAATAAACATTTACCTAAAGGAAAAGATGTAACATAAAAAACGACAATTTATTTTTATTTTTTAATAAATAAATTAATTTCAATAAACAAATAGCTGAAGGAAAAGATGTAGCTAAGGAAAAGAAAGATTATTTTTTTTTTTTTCAAATAAATAAATTATTTTTAATAAACAAATAGCTGAAAGAAAAGATGTAGCTAATAAAAAAGACAATTTAATTTTTATTTTTTCAATAAATAAATTATTTATCCTTATTTTGGTATAATAGGCTGGTTAATAATTATAAAGTAATTTAATTGAAAATGCTGAATAAATTCATACCAATAATAGTTCTTATATATATAATATTCTTATGTATACATATGATGGAAATTTCTTGGAAACAGTTTAAAAAATATATATATTTTTCATGACTTCCTTATTTAATTTTTTTACTACCAGAAACTATTTCCAGAAAATTTCCAGAAATTTTGTATTAAACATTACCAGAAACTGTTTCCAGAAATTTTCTAGAAAGTTGGTATTAAACATTACCAGAAACTGTTTCCAGTAATTTTCCAGAAAGTTGGTATTAAACATTACCAGAAACTGTTTCCAGAAACTTTTTAGAAAATTACCAGCAATACTACCAACAACTGTTTCCAGAAAATTTTTAGAAAATTTCTATTAAATATTACCATAAACTGTTTCCAGAAATTCTCTATGTATATTTCGTATGTAGCTTCCGTGAAATTTCCAATAATATTTCCGGAAATTTTCTGGTAAATTACTGGAAACTGGTTAGCTGGGCATATATTTAAAAAAAAACATATTAATAACAACAAATTTATTTAGGTTCGTTTGTTTGTTTTGGTGGTAGTTCCCAATTTCGCCACTAGGTGGCGACGTTTTATACAAATGGATAAAAATAAGGATGTTTTATACATTAACAACCCTGAGTGGCGGTAAGAGGTAAGTTCCTAGATCTTTGTAAAGGCCCTTGTCGACTAGCATAGTTTTTCAACAAAGTTCTATGCCATAGCACTTTGGTCACTATATATCACCAAAAACTCACTAAAAAATGGCCGCTGAGGACTATGCTGGAAAAATGCTGCGTGCAGCATTTTGAGCATAGTTCTGCTAACTTCACACTCGTTTTTTTAGATGCAGCCAACTTTGTGAAAAAAAAAAAAAAGCGGCATTTATAGCTTTTTTGTTGTTCTTTGTTTACAGTTGTTTACAGTCTAAAAAGGCTCATAATAACAAAAAATAACAGAGATGATAGAAAATATTCATCAAAACTCAAAAGTAAACAAATCTGATTTTGTTGTACAATTCTACAATTGTATAAATAAAAGGGAGTGTCCACTGTACAAGTCAAACAAAACTGTAAATTACCAAAAAAAAACAACCAATTTTTTAGTAATATCTAGTGAACAAGCGCAAAATTTACATGGTGTACACTTCCTTTATATTCGACATTTTTTTGAATCATGAAAATCGACCTTAACATTTACATGTGCACATCATCACATCATCACATCATCACATGTGCACATGTGCATGTTTATGTGCGTTCACATGTGCACATGTGCATCTGCATGTGTGTGGCCCTACCCAGCTTCCGTAGCCTTAAGTTTAATCACTGATGTTTTACTGAAGAAACTTATATTTGAGTTTACTCTTGTGTCGGGGGTTGTTTTAATTTTTTTAAGTGATAACAAATGGTTCGAAAAATCTGAAAAAATTCAGGGGTTGTTTATGGTTTATTTTCAGCCAAAAAAAAAAATTAGAATTGCTGGTTAAATGTTAGAAAATACTATTGTTTCTGGTTAAATTCGATTCAGGGATTATATTACTTTATAGTAGAGATGATATAAAATTTTTGAGATGATATAAAGTCCCGTAAAATTCGAGTATCGGAATACTTTAAAAGTACATATATTTTAAAATACTCGAACATTACGTTACAGTTCAAGTCATTATTTTCGTTCTGCCTATATATATTTATTATGTTTGTGGTTTTCAGAAATCAATAAAACTTGACACTGTATTCCGTTTTCACTCATTTACTTACTTTATTAAATAAAAATAATTTGTTCGATATAAAACTAGAAAATCAGGTACGTTTTCTTATCTTTCTTATCAACTGCAAATTTATTTAATTTATCTATCAAAAAAACATTTTTACAAGTCACAAAAATCGGGTCTTATTTAGGTCATGTGACAATTTGTCACGACCGGTCATAACAGAAAATGATAAGTCTTTTGTTACGCATCACAAAATAGCTCACATCTGTAGTGCATATGCCAAGTCCAGCCTGAAAATCGGAACACGACAATCTTTATTACGCCCGAGAAAACCATACAATTTTTCGACACGAGTTTCGTAATGGATGTCATTATGCTCTAGAATTAATGCATAAAGGAATTTTACCAAACAAGTGTCAAAATAACGAATCAACTTTTGAAAAGTCTGAAAAAATTTTCATCATTGAATATTGTAACCGATGTTAAGTAAAAATATATATAGAAATATTTAATGAACTGATGCAAAGTGGCACACTATTAGATCATTTTTATTGAGATTTTATTTCAAAGAGTCTAGTTGTGGTGCTTAATTCTCATCAGCATGAAAATAAACCCATGAACAGCCCAAACCTTTATATTATTAAAAATGATAAATAATTCGCGAAGTTCTTTTGGCTAAAGCGTAAGCTGGCACAATACTTGATTTCAAAAAATTCAAGTATGGAATTTGGTTATTGTTATTATTAAAAAAAAAAATGGAAAAACCCAAAACTATAAAATTTATCTTATTTGGACTGTTATTTATTGACAAAGTTATACTATCTTAAGCTTGATATAGCAAAATATCAAATGAAAAAAACTATAACCCAAAAATCGTAAGTGAATAGCCCAAAAATTCCTATAATTTCGGTACTAGTTTGATAATTTTTCGTGCCTATATTGGTTAGACAACTTTATGAACAATATAACTTCATTATTTCAGAAAAAATAAGTGTCAGCAAAAAAAAAAAAAAATTAAATTTTCGTCTGGAATTTGTAATTTACCATTATTTATCTGATCCTGTACATTTGTTGTTTTGGCGAAGTGCCGGTCCATCATGGATTATCTACAAAAAAAAATAATTAGTCACAAGAATTCAGCTCCAAAAATTCATTTACTAAAATTCAATTAATTAGCAGTACATGGGCTACTGAACATACAGGCTTAGCAGCCGCATGTCGACCATACGATCTTCTTGCTGCTGGAGAATGAAACTTTGGATAGTCTCTACAGAGAAAAAAAACAACGGAAAAAAATTATTATCGATCGATCATCCATAAATTAATAAGTCACATACCTCAATAAAGGACGTTCATGAGTCACATTACTATTATTCCGTGATGTGCCAGCGGAAATGAATCCGTCTAACTGCATGGACTGTATCACATTTGAAGGCTGGTAGACTGAAAGTAAAAGTTATAAATACATGATGTGTGAGAAAAATAGTTTTTGTTAGTGTCAGTCTTAGCATCATTCTTGAAAGTAAATATGAACTTCTCGGCAAAAAGTCTTAATCCGTATTATTCATGACCCTCATTGTAGGGTGTCTTGGGATTGAGTTGCGATACTCCTAAAACAAAATAGCCACTACGAATATGGCTAAAGGCCATAATCGTCGCTAATCTAAAACCCTCTCCACAGGGTGCTTTTGGCCTGAGTTGCGATACTCCCATGCTGGCAAATACTGAAAATGGTCCCGTGCCCGCCGGCTGTGAGGGTCAAAGATTATCTTTGATTCTGGCCTTTCTACGATTCGTAGTGTTTCTTATAAATATGTCTAGTTTTACCAAGTTTATGAGGGACTTTTTAAGTTTAAGTTAAGTTATTAAGTTTTTTTCTTACCTTAGCATTTATACCTTTAAGGTATTAATATACCTTTGCAATTATATATACCTTTGCAAGATCTACTAACCATGCATGGGTGATAAAAAATTATCTGCAATTATATTCCTAAGTATTTATATATACCTTTGCAATTACATAAACCTTTGCAATTATATAGACCTTTGCAATTACATATACCTTTGCAATTATATATACCTTAGCAAGATCTACTAACCATGCATGGGTAATAAAAAATTATCCGCAATTATATTCCTAAGTATTTATATATACCTTAGCAATTATATACACCTTTGCAATTACATATACCTTAGCAATTATATACCTTTATAATAATTTAAACTTAGAAAAAAAAAAAACTTAGAAAAAAAAAAGAATTTATTTGCCAAAAATAAACTAAGTCCATTGGTAAAACTTGGTAAAACTAGGCATATTTATAAGAAGCACTACGAATCGTAGAAAAGCCAAAACCAAAGATAATCTTTGACCCTCACCGCGGGATGCCACGGGACCATTTTCCTATGCAGCCAGTACAAGAAGAAAACTGAAATGATCGATTTTTTTTCAATAAAAAAAATAAAAAAATATGGGTAGCTTCCTTGAAACATACTGATTAATTTTGTGAAGTATAAATTTTATCGACCCCCGGGAAAGGGTTGAAAAAAAAATAAAAACACTTTATTCTAAAAAAAAACATGGAAAAATAATTTTAAAGTGATAGAGTTTAGTACTGCTTTGTAGGGAAAAAAATTTGCAATTTGTTGGTATTTTTGGTTTTTTTTTTTTTTATATAACAGAGTTGATTTAATATTAGGATTTAAAGGTTGAGTAATCGTGATTAGTAGTGGGAGAGCTAAGGTTTAAAAAAAAATATATTATTGTTGCAGTCACACTCGGTCACGTTTGTTCATTTTGATTTTACTGTATCCTTCTTCCCTTATAGATGGCTAGTTCTACGTCAAATTTATGTGCAATCATTAAATTCAATTAGAATATTTTTTTTTATTATTTTTGAGCAAAAAATAGTGAATACGTATTTTTTTTTCAAAATTTTTTGACTTATGATTTTTTCAATTTTGGTTTTTGATAGATTTTTTCTAAAACTAGGAGTTTGTGTATGCTTATTATTGAAAAACTATTTTTGTAATCGAAAAAACTCGAGACACGAAAAAGTTTCATTATTATTTATAGTTCAAAATAAGAATTTTAAAAAAATTGTTTGAACACTATTTATGGTATAGTTTGTTAAATAAACAATTAAAAATTTTTTTTTTCTAACTTGGTCCCATTTTTTTTTTTTTTTTTGTTTTTTTAATAATAATCTTTGGAATAAAAACAATTAATTGAAAAAATCTCAGCTTAGCATTTCAATAACTTATCTATTTAAACAAATAAACGAGGAATAATCGCTGTGACGTGCCGTCTGTTATAGTAGTAAGCATACCCTCAGGTAAACAATTTTACCTGAAAAATAACAGCAATATAAATTGTTTATCGTGAAGTTGTTATTAAAAATTAAATTTTTGTTTTAATAATTGATTGATATTTTTTTTTAATTGTTTGATTACAAAAAAGACAATTTAAAGTTCATTATTCATAAGAAAAAAAAATTTATATACTTAAAAAATAACAACAAATATAAATTCAATTTTTAATAATTCTATAAATTTTTCTTTATAATTTTTATAATATTTATTATGAAAATATTATTAAAAATTGAATTTTTATTTTAATAATTAATTGATTTTTTCTTTCTTCTGTAAGAAAGAACAGTACAAACTTTAGAAATATTAAAAAAAAAATTTTTTTGCAAAAAAATAACAAAATTAGTTGTTTATTGTAAGATTATTATTAAAAATTGAATTTCTATTTTAATAATTGATATTTTTTTTTTTTCTTCAAAGAAATACAATACAAACTTTATTATTATTAAAAAAAAAACTTTGTAAACTTGAAAAACAACAACAAAATTGTTTTTCAGAAATAATTCTACAATAAACAATTTATATTGTTCTTGTTTTTCGAGTATATAAGGTTTTTTTGTTTAATATTATCGGAGTTATTTTTCTGGTGCAAGTTTTTTTCATTTGATTATATGATAGTCAGTATGAAGCCTTTCTAAACGAAAAAAATCGTCCACTTATCAAAATCGAAATTCAATTTTTAATACTAATTATATAATAAATAATTGATTGTCTTTCTTGTATTGCATTTTGCATCTTTTTCTGTAGCTATTTGTTTATTTAAAAAATTATTCTGTGTAATTTTAAATGCATTTTTAGTTAACTTAAAACTATTTTTAAAATAATTGTATAGTTAGATGTCTTTTTCATTTTCATCTTTTTTCCTTAGCTAATTTTTTATCCAAATAATCAATTTAGATAATTTTAAATGCTATTATTATTAACGAATGGCCAAAAAGACGGATGCAATTGATTAAATTATTTTTTAAATAATAATTCTACAAGTACTTGAAGTGACGAAAGAGTCAATTTGAAAGATATAGACAGAAGTTAGTCTGTATTCGAATTCTGTTAATATTAAAACACCAGCTCAATGGTCTAAGGTAAGACTTCTAGATTGAGCTTATGTAACTGTTTAACAAAAATATTTGATTCATTTTTTTAATTTTGTTTTATTTGTTGTATTTATTTTATTTGTATCAGATGTATACAGATATGCGTAGATCTGTAAAAAAAAAACAAAGTGGAAACAAGAAGCATTCGTTTGGTGCTGGTGGTGGTCCTCCTCGACTAATTGAATGAAAACCTCACGAAGAAGTTGCACCGAGTATACCTCCAGCATCAGAATTTGGAGTTAAATTTGATGGGGCTCTTGCTGAATTTGTATGTCATATACTCTTATTTGAGATGATTTTAAATATGAATATTTAGAAATATATATATATTCATAATATATATATATATGGGGCATTCCACGTCACTTCGGACAGTCTCAACCCTGACCCTCTTAGATTTTGGTCCTAATTTTTTTTTTTTGGTCAAAAATAGACCAAAAACAACCCCTGAATTTTTTCAGATTTTTTGGACCATTTTTCATCCTCTAAAAAATTTAAAACAACCACTGATACAAGAGTAAACTCCAACTTGGACATGATTTAAAATTCTGATTTTTTAACAGTAAATTCTGTGGCCCGAAATAGGAATTGTGTATAAATTTCAGAGTGGGATTCCGATTACAACCTTGTTAAGTTTTAATCGGTTTTTTTCTATTTTTGAAAATTTTCAAAAAGATTCGTTTTATTTGACGTATAGTGACGTATATATTTTTGATAAATATATAAAATTTTTATTTGATTCTTATAGTTTTCTTTACGTAGAAAACGATGGTATTTGTAAAAATTTTCTATCTCTTATAACTTTCAAGATATAAACGGTTATTGGCCAAAAATTTCTTTTCAATTTTTTTTCAATTATTTCGACAATTTTTTCTGAAAATAAATAAAACATCAAGAAATATAA